>NMRB01000728.1:126954-149862 GCA_002633025.1 Notospermus geniculatus
TTATTGGTTCACGTAGTGACCATTATTTTCATACCGGTTTTGCCCGATTCACTCTTCGATCGCGTGGTTACTCACGTTAGCATAACCAGGGCTTCGCGCTCACGAAGGAAACTTTCATTGTGAGGCTGAAGATTGGAACCCAATAAAATCAGATAACCTTCGATAAAGATGAACTTTTAGTGAATAACCTTAATGAGTCAAAAGTAAATATACATTTGCTGCTTCGGATTTCTTCTGGGACCGTAATATTCGTTAGTTGACCTAAAAATTGCATTTAATGCCCAGTGCATTCGCGATATCCAATACATGGCAGAATAACACAGGTAGGACGAGTATATTATTGGAAGGCGTAGGGGTTTCAGGATTGTTATATAAATCAACATCACAAACGAATTTGCTGTTTGCGAAAATGATACATTTTGTGGGAGAAAGGTTACAATAAACTAACCGCTTTTTGAGAGAAGGTATGAATTATTAATGTAGATAACTCTTATGAAAGGCCTAGTTAGAAATCAACACGCCTTGCCTGCCTCCCCTGTGAATAATGAGTCGATCTTCACCACGTGGGTGACTAACAAAGCAGGCTACCGGTCGTCGAGTGTAGGTAATCGCCTCCTGGGCCCAGTTCCTGAAACAGCGATAAGTCAGCGATAGGCCTTAACGTGGCGTTAAATCCTAGTTAGCGCCACGCCAACGTTAGTGTGGCGCTAAGTGGGTTCCAGAAAGGGCGATAGCCTAACGCTGGCGCTAAACGGACGATAAATCAGCGCTAGAGCTAACGCCCCTATGACCCACCTCTAACCGGCGATAGTGAGCGCTAACTTCTAGGCTTTCTTCCAAGATGGCTGCCAATATTGCACTGTATGGCAATTTGGTGCAACGAATTCCCCATTTGAGGCAATTTCGCAGGCATGAATCTCCCCTGGATGTATACAATGATGAAGAACTACATGAAAGGTTTAGATTCAGGTCTGACAGTATTGAATACATCACAGATTTGATTCGTGATGACCTTGAAAGAGACACTCGTCGCAACAGAAGCCTGTCTCCGGAGCTGCAGGTGTTGCTTGCAGTGCGCTTCTTTGCCAGTGGGAATTTCCTCCAATTGGTTGGTGATTCCTTTGGAGTCAGCAAGTCGACAGCCTCAAGAGCAGTAGCATCAGTGGCCACAGCTCTCGACAACATCAAGGACCAATTTATACGGTGGCCTACTGAAGCAGAGAGGGCTGTGATCCAGCATCAATTTTACCAGACAGCAAGATTCCCTAGAGTAATTGGTGCAGTTGATGGGACACACATACAGATACAGTCACCTGATATGCATCCTGGAGAAGCCCATGATCATGAGGCAGCCTATGTGAACAGGAACCATTACCATTCCATCAACACACAGTTTGTGTGCGATCACCAAGGTACACCACAGGCCCTTGTGAAGTTGTGTTTGGGGGCTAGCTAGGCCTGGCCTACACGTGGTACATTTTAAGGGTAGGCCTAGGCCTAAAGGGGGTAGGCCCTACCCACTTGTTTGTAGGGAGGGCCTAGCCCCCAAACACAACTTCACAACACAAGCAGGGCCTGTGGCCAGTGTTGTAGGCCTAGGCCTAGGCCTAGTGTCACAGTGTGGGCATGGTGGGTAGGCCTAGGCTAGACGGCTAGACCTACTCTACCAGTCTAGGCCTACTAGCCAGGCCTCGCCTAGGCCTAGGCCTAGGGGGCCTACCGTACCCCTAGTATAGTATAGGCCTGCCGGGTAGAGCCCTAAGTCATGAAGTGATCAGCAGATGCTACGCTTTTTGCCTTCTTATTAGCGCCTATATGTAGGCGGGTACGGTAGGCCCTAACTAGGCTAAGCCTACGGGGCCTATAGCCTAGGACTAGCCTACTACTATACTAGGCTACCGGTAGGCCTAGGCTAGCATGGCTAGCTAGGTACTCTTCATTCCAAATCCCCTTGGCGCGAGGTTTTCGGCCGATATCTCCTCAACGGCTGGGCCAAATTCAACATACCATACATCAATAAACTTGTCTTTCTTGCCGGTATCTTTCTGCTATCTTCATTTTTTGCGTAAGGCCTGCATAACGGATCTCTTTCTCAAAACCCATTTCATTTCGCGATGCTGTTCAGTGCAGTTTACACGTGCGCGATGCATTGCGTCATTTCAAAATGGCCGCCATTTCGGCCGTCAGCACAAACGGTGATTTGTGAAACAACTTTTTTCTGTCACGTTTTTCGCGAAATTGACTGTGATGATGGCTGTACCGCCAAGAAAGACAAGTCGATTGACGTATGTTTCATCAAAATCGGCCCAGCCGTTGCGGAGCTATCGTTGATAAACCTCGCGCCAAGGGGATTTGGAATGGAGAGTAGGTAGGCCTAGGCCTAGGTAGGCTTGACCAGTTGACTGATGACATAACACATAAAGGAACCATTCATACTCAGAATCATGAAAAATACAGCATTATGTTCGACTGACATCTCAATCTGTCATGTCTGCATGTCTGTGTCCTGTGATGCTATGGCCTATAGGCGTACACAACAATGTAGGCCTATAGGCATGATAGGCCGCCTACACCGTCCATGCCATCACATCACATCACATCATGTGTTTTAGTTTTAATTTTAGTTGCGCAGGCTTGAGCAGTGGGTCCATATCCGACTCCGCCACTTGCCCTTCCTCCAGCTTCTGCCGGACCCAGAGAGAGCAGGCCTGTGACCCCGGTTCGGGAGAGGCCACTATCTCCCAACCGGAACACTCCTGTAAAAACCATCCTTGGAGAAGGGAGGTGCGGATCCACCAGGGCCCCACCCCACCCACCTCTGTGTGATGACTACTCAGCTGTTTTTCTGGGTCCGAGTTCATTCCAGTGTACAGCATTGATCAGACCAAACCAATGCATCATGCACCATACTATACAGGGTTGCTCGAAAAAATTGCTGCATACCATGCACTATAATTAAATCATATATCATTTTTCTAGGTAAATTCACCAATGTTGTGGCAAGATGGCCGGGCAGCACGCATGATGCCTTCATCTTTAGAAATTCTCAACTCGCCAACTACATGGAGCAGCATAATCAGCTGGGTCATGAGGGTATCCTGCTAGGGGACAGCGGGTATCCATGCCGCCCGTTCCTGATGACCCCCTACTTGCATCCCGCTAATGTCCACCAGCAAGGGTACAACCGTGCACATAAGCAGACAAGGGTGAAAATTGAGCAATCGTTTGGAGTGCTCAAAAGAAGGTTTCACGTTTTACATGGTGAAGTGAGGATGCAACCAGCAAGGGTTTGCAGAATCATCACTGCTTGTGCGGTTCTGCACAATATTGCAATCGACCGAAGAGAAAGAGTACCACCTAGAGACAGATTTCCGAGGTTGGAGGTCGATGATAACATCTATGATGGGCCAGAGGATGGACGTCTTGCTAGAGATCACATGACAAATACTTATTTCTGAAATCTAGAACTTTCATAAATCAGGCTGACCGAGTCACATAACAAAATGACTACAACCCAAGATCACAATATACTATCAACACTGTACTGATGATTAATTTATTATTTGAAATAGGAACAATAAATTGCATGTACTGACCGGTACATAACTATAAGCTTCTTATTGTTCATTCAAACTCTTCAGCAAATCCTCTACACTAACATCAGAATCACAATTGCCCTCAACTCGTTGCCTCAGTAATTTCACTTCTAACATGAGTTTTTCTTTCCTCAGTGCTGCCATCTCTTCATCCTCGGTCTTCTGCATTTTCCTTCTGATCGCCTCTTCTTTCAATTGTTGGTTTCTGAGCAATTCGTTTTCCAATGTTATCTGGAGCACTTGATATTGAAGCGAGAGCACATCTGCATTTCTTTTTCTTGGGTTACTGGTATGTTCAGGTTCTGGAATGATTATAATTACCCGGTAAGTCTGTTTGGAACATTTTTCACAACAAAAAGATGGTGAAGATACCGGTATTTCAAATCAAATCATTGGCCTACACATGGATCTGAAAAACTGGCAGATTTTCTAAAAAAAATCTTCACTAGGGTCCGGCCTACCCAAGGACATCCTTTATTTGGCATAATCCAAGGTACAAAAAGCACAAAATTGACACACAAAATGATAATAAACAAGAAGTCAATCTCCAGAATTCACGAATTTGGGGTCGAAAATTCGTTGACTTCTTGTTTATTATCTTTTGGCATAAGAATCTCACCATAGGCTGTTCCAGAAATATCTTTGGCTGCTGTTCCTTTCATGACCGCAGTGGCAAGTTCTGATAAGAAGAAAGTCATATATTAATACCGGTACGCGAGAAAAAGCAAATGATACTCCATGATTACTAGTAGGCCTATAGAGGGATCACAAATCTCACTTTTAATGCTGACTGACCTGTAACTTCATCAAGGGGTTTGATGTCGGAGAAGAAACTGCTCATGGCTCCTTGGTAACATTCTTTGACTCCTGAAATAATAACAAAATGTGATCACATCATTGTTCCATGGCCTAGCAATCAATCTTCGGGGAGAGTAGCACTACAGTACCGCGGTAGTACCGGTATAATATATCGCACTATACACTTCCACACACGACTCAATGACCATGAAAAAAATATTTTATGTGAAAACATAATTTCTGATAATAGTTGGATGACATACCATCAGCTTCATTGTCAGAATCGACAATGACCTCTCCATTTTTATTTTCAACTACCAGTACTGGTATTGCTGGTGTGGTACTCCCTGAAACACAATATTTTATTCAATATAGTATTAGCCCAGGGCCAATATTTAAATCTTCAAAGCATTATGACATTGTCATTACGCCTTGGCCTATGTGGTCTTGAGATGGTCCCCGAAAGCAACAAGCTATTCGATCAGTTTTGTCTGGACGGCATCTGTGGAATAACCTGACATGCCTGACAACTGCAACAACGCCAGTGTATGCAGTGTGTGTGTGCATATGTCATGTAGGCCTATGTGTGATGATTCCACGGCACTGGCATCAGAGCATGTCATTGTCTTACTTGAGTACCGGACCGGTAAATAAACTCCTACCAATATGGGCACTTAAACTCAGTGTCACCCAAAATTCAATGATATCTATGATGTTTGATAATCAGAAATTCTTCCAAGATGCTTTATACTAGGCCTAGTGATCTTTTGGGTGTTTATTTCGGCCTCACGTCCGCCTGCCTAAAATTCATGATCATCATGATCATCATGATCGAATTGGGCCTAGGCCTAGGCCCTATTTTTAGGCCTAGCCTACCATGCATCGAGGTAGGCCCTTGGTAGCCTATTGGCTAGCCAGGCCTAGGACTGTGCCTAGGCTAGGGCTGGGCATATCATATGAAGGGGCCTAGGCCTAGGCCTACTTACTTGGGCTTCGCTGCGTTGCCGTTGATGATGATGCTGCAGATGGTGGAGTGGGAATAATGCAACTTTCAGTCCCTCCAGTGATGCCATTGAAGCTGGGGTCATCTTTGAAGCAGTCCACAATCAACTCCTTGATTGGGTCGGACTTGAAAGGTGGCCCCCCTCCGGTTCCTCCTTGATGCTTCTTTCTTTCCTGGAAGTACTTCTTGGCATCTGACACCAACTTGTTCCACTTTTCCCTCACCTTCTCGGGGGTTCTTGGTGCGACACCGAGGGAGTTTACAAGTTTGCATATCCCATCCCACTTTGCAAACTTTATTTCATTTGTGATGGTGGCTCCAAATTTTCCACGGAGGATTGACAGCTCTTGAGTAGCATGTTGGACAATGGTAACCACTTCCGAATGGCTAAAATTTGGCTGTCTCTCCCTCTGTTTTTTTTTCTCAGTGCCTGTGGCAGCCATCTTGATTTTGGAGTCACATGACCTCACGACCCTAGCAACCAGCGTTAGGGCCAGCGTTAGGGAGCGCTAGCTGTCGCTGCCCCTAACGCTGTCTCTGGAACAACTAACTAGCGCCACGTTAGCTATTGCTCACTATCATGGCGTTATCCCTAGCGCCATGATAGATTTATCGCTGTTTCAGGAACTGGGCCCTGAGCTTCAAACGGGATATTCTACTGAAAGAAAGAAAATCTCAGATGGCGCCCCCTCTAAATTTAAAGAGTACCAATAGACAAACCACCAGAAAAAAATTGGTGATTTTGTCCGGCGTGTCCCGATCATTTCCATAACCGACTAGACTATAATACTTTCATCCCAAACTATACTACTTCAATGGGCCACCATATATGGTCATACATGTATATGGTCACAAAAATGACTGTTGACTGCTGACTGTCAAAAAATGACTGTCGAAATATCCTTACTCCCATTTTACACGTCCTGCATACACATTTACACTTGCAAACTGACAGTCAGCACAACAGAACAAGATCTTTTTATGCCCATACACGATCAATATTATTGCACAATATGAGGATCACAATGGGCAATATTATTGTCAATCTTTCTTCTAATTATCATGGTAGAAGCACACGACCACCCACTTGGGCCCCATATTGTGCAATAATATTGCGCCGTGTATGGGCGGCTTTAGACCAACACGTGAAATCCCTGAGAGGCTAAAGTACTTGTACCATTACATAATTAGGCCTATTATACCCGTAATGCACTGATTACCCACACCGGGCACAGCTATTCCAATATCTTTATTTTTAACGATGGCCAAACGATAGCTCTGACCCTCTCTTTAAAATAACGAGTGCGCTAACCATAACGAGCCTTTCGGGAACAGCGTCGCGTGTTCTACGATGGGCTAACGAAGCTGTAAGGGTTTCGTTACGCTAAAGATGGCTTCGGGAACACCACCCCAGAATAGGTAACAACTCTATTAGAGTTGTTGACAACCCATAACTGTTGGGAACGACCAAACTTTCCCTCAAGTAGGCCTATGCTAATGATGTAATATGCCTATCAGGGTTATACGACTTCGGTAACATAACATAACATAACATCCATCATGTCTTGAAAATTTTATATGCAATCCCAACCTGAGTGAAGAACAAACGATGGTGATTTGCTGGTGTAACCGGCCAATGTATTGGAGACACCCGTGGCGAGCACATTCACAGGATGCATGTGGCCAGAGGATGGCATTTTGCTGGATGTCTCTGTGTGGGAGGAAAATGTTTAGTGGGGGCCAACTCCTCGGACAATAATCTAGGCATATGAGAAGCAGATGGCAGCAGTTTTATGTGTTGAAGTTCCTTATTTTCTGATCAGCCTGCCTGGTTGAAGCGCCACCGTCAATTATAATATAGATAGATTGTGAAAAAAAAGCGTGAGAGACCATGACATTTCGATACTTCAGTACAATGGGAAGACCATTCACACACAGAAACACTGATAAATGTTACACTGGTGTGATAAAATATGTCCCCACCCGCCTGATGCCCCTGCATTGTTTGTCACAGGATTAAGGCTCTTGGTCTCTCTAGCATCCAATTCAATGGTGCCGCTTAAAGCAAATGGCTCGCGGGGTTTGTTTACATTTTTGGTGGTACCTCCCATAGAGAGTGAATCTCGCCTCCAGGCAAAGCCGTGCTCCAGCCATATTCAAAACCTGTGCACATTCTGTACTATTCATATCGATTTCGAAGCGGTAGATTTTGCAGAATACGCCTCCGAAGTTTGGCTGTCTAATGCATTTCCCATTAAACTAAAATCCTTCTTTCGCCTTTTTCTCAAAACGGCGCTTGATTTGAGGACATGTCAACAAACAACTGTCAACAAACCCCGCGAGCCATTCGCTTTAATCCGTATGTATTGTTGGGGGACATCACATATCAGGGGACATTAGATTCTACACAGGTGTAACGGGGATCAAAGTCCCCCTGGAATCAAAGTCCGGTCTTATTGTTCAGCAAGGGATTAGAATATATGGCTATGGAGACCATGGTCATTCGAATATAACCTTACAATAGCGAGCTATTGTTTGGCGGACTTGCATTCCTAGGACGTTGATTCCTGTCACACCGAGTTTTCAGAATGGGAATGGGAGTTTAACGCGGTTTTGATCCACCTAGACCAGTCACGGAAGGGACGTCACCGGGGCGAATCGAGTGTCAGGGTGGTATCTCTCTCCCCCGTCCGCTGGTTTCCTGCGTGATGATGCCTATGCTGATATTGTATTTCCTCGGCTTGTCGATGGCAGAAATAAAACATTCGGGTTGTATCCTGAGCTTTCATTTTCTATTTGGAGTTTGGGGGATGAGGTTGGGAGGAGCTCCGCATAGAAAATACTGTCTTGATACGCGCTAGGGCAGAGTACGCCTTCAGATGGAGGTTTGGAAGTGCCCTGGCCAGGAAGTGTGTGCAGATCGGCAACATTCCCCAATCTTAATTATCAGCATGACATGCACATGATGGCGCACCGCTTGGAATCTTTATATTTCCTAAATGGTGTGACGTCATGTGCTGGCGGACTGATCCTATTGAATTCATTCTGGTTTGGAACTCGCCGAGGACCGGTATGGAGGGGAGATGGAATGATGAGTCGGGCTCCAGGGGGAGGGGTTAGCTGACGGATTCTTTTATCTCTCCCCACCCTCCCACCCAGATAGTACGCGGTCTGTGGTGCACATCGCTGTATGTCGTGTTGTTACGATCGGCAACATTCCCCAATTTTAATTATCAGCATGACATGCACATGATGGCGCAACGCTTGGAATCTTTATAATTCCTCGTTATGTTCTGGTGTTCTCAGCGCCATTTCATAAAAAAATCACATTTGACACCTTATTTTTATCCAAAAAAACAGACTGGTTGCCCATTTAAAATGGTTGGTTGCATCCTACCTCGATCGTGCCTGTCTCAAACCACTGATTTACCATTCTCATGGCCCTAAGTTACCGTACTCGCAAGACTGAGTTACCGTACAAACGGATAGCATTCTGATTATGAGTTACCGTTGCCTCGCTTCGACTTTTCTCTCGGTCCGTACAAATTTATTGCGAAATATTTTGGGCTACAATTCACGTCGTGGATAGTTCCTATAAAGCTGGGTTTACATAGAGCGTGTCGATACACGGAAGACACGCTACGGTACGCGTAGATATCACGACACGCCAACACGGCGGTTTACATAGGCCTTCATCGTGTGTCTATCATTGACACGATGCCTCGAATTTTGGCATTATTTTCATTAGGTATCATGCATTTCTCGTGATGCAAATAAGAAAAGATGTGATATTTGATGAGGAAACATCCTAAAATGCCCATCTCCGTACTTCGAAACAACCCAAGATCTTCCCACGAAGTCAGCACACGCCTGAAAGAACGGGCATGCTCGTTCTCTTCAAAACGTGTATATACTCCACTCTCTACGTAACCCCACGCGTATAGACGAATGTAAACGGCAGATTGGAAAATCCATTGCCAGTTCATCAACACACGCGTATGTCAACGTACCGTGTCGAGTAATCGTGTTTCGTGTGGCTCTATGTAAACCCAGCCTAATGCCCGTTGTACACGGTAGGATTTTTTTGTACTAAAAATTATAAATGAGGCTCATGAAGGGTGATTTCGGTCATAGGCTACCGATTGCCTTGCTGAAAGGCATTGTGAACACCCATTTAAGCCCCATTTATAATTTTTAGTACAAGAAAATCCTACCGTGTACAACGGGCATAAGGCTGGGTTTACATAGAGCGTGTCGATACACGGAAGACACGCTACGGTACGCGTAGATATTACGACACGCCAACACGGCGGTTTACATAGGCCTTCATCGTGTGTCCATCATTTGACACGATGCCTCGAATTTTGGCATNCCACGCCCAGCAACCAGTAGAGGAGCTTCATCAGGGTAACCCTGGTCTGCTAGAATGGAATGCCCATGAGGAACATTGAGGTTGGGAAGCATCCTGTAAAGGAAATTGAGATTTAGACAAACATCCTGAATGACCAACACCCTAAGCAACTAAAAGTATATGTTTCCACCTTTTTGGTACCTAGCGTGAAGATCAGGGGGTACCCATCTAGAACATGTAATTACATGTACCTGTATGCCAATGAATCGATGGTGGATCCTTGAAACCCTGACCTAGACATGATAACGTTATTCTCAGCGTCCACCATTAACTGCGCATTCATGACGTGAGAGTGTCTGTGGCCGGAATAAAAAAGCCGTTGAAGATTGCCTCTGAAGGGTCTCTGGATTAGCTGAGGGCTGCCGTCTATTATTCCAACTGTGTTGCCTGGTAGTCGCGGCATCCGCGCCCATTGGTGGTGATTGGGCCACCTTGTTCTAGTCGTTCCATACTAGATTGTCACCAGATGGGCGGACCTTGCTTGGGTTTGACAAGGATTTAATCATGAGAAATTGAGGACGTAAGGCTTCGTGAAATAGGCTTTATTCAGAAGCACGTAACCAAGCGGAACAGGAAATACAATGCAGTGATGCTGGTCTCACTATACAGAATTGAGAACAATGTGGTCTCTCAGTGCTTTCACTTGGTAGTATAGTTAGAGTGACGAACATAGGTGTCAGCACTGCATACTAGTAGCTACTGGAACATTTCCCTTCTTGAGATAAGAATTCCCTAAATAGCACATAGCCGGAATTCTGATGAAAATGACAGTCCAAAATAAATGTGAAATTACTTGTTCACCTTCATGAGGAATTTTACAGTCCAAGAGTGAATCGTTACAGTCCAAGAATGAATCGTTACAGTCCAAGAATGAATGGAAATAACATACAATGAAACTTAGAAAACTCAAACCTAAAAGAATTTTCACCGTAATAAGATTCACGGAGCATGAGGTTTATTCCTTTAGTTTGAATCAAAATAAAATCTCCACAGAATGAATCCAAGAATCAGTTATGAATTGAACCACAAGAGAAAACTTTTCACAACACCATAGAACACAAAATCACAGAACATGACAGGGCAGCGATCCGCCTACACCCATGCATGTTAAACACTCAACTCAGATTAGGTTGAACTAAGGGTAGTCCACAGTTTAAAAACTTCTCTCACACTGAAAATTTATCAACTGTTTTCGACAGCGTCCAATGAATATATTTCACAACAAAATCATCATAAACTTTTGGTTTCACGACACGTCCACTCCTGGTTGTGACTGGTGCTGTCTTTGAAGTACTATCCTTTCCAAGTTCGGCAGGTGACATCGTTTCGGTGGGAGTTCTGCTCACAGGTGGCGTTCTCTGCTGGGGAGTTTTAACCACTTGATCAGACGGAGTCTCCCTTCTTGGAGTTGATGGTGGAACTGGGCTTTCAGGCGACCCAGAATCTACTTTCAGAGGCAAATCAGGGGTGGCGACTTGCCTTTCAGGGATTGGTGGTACCGTTCCTGATCTTTCCCAGTTCATGTTACTACTGTTATGGAGAGCAGAGTCCAGCGCTTCAGAACTTAACAGAGCGCGTTGAAACAAGTTCTCATGTGCCTGTTGTTTTTCCTGGAGAACAGTTTTGTCAGGCTTTATCATCACTCGGTTACGGCGAAATATCTTGTCCTTCGTTTGGATCCGGTATGATCTTGGTGCACACTTTTCAATGATTGTTCCTTTGAACCACTGACCCTCATGTCTAAACACAATCTTGTCACCAGGGTGAAGGTCACTCAACGGCTTTGCTGTCTTGTTGTACTGCTTCGCCTGAGCCTTGGACCTCCTCTCCCTCTCTGTGATTAGTTTCCTGGTTTGTATTGGGGTCTTCAGAGATCGTTTGTTTACTGGAAGTTTGGTTCGAAGTTTGCGACCCATCAGTAATTCAGCTGGCGATTTCCCATCTACAATGGGAGTGTCACGGTAGTTCATTAATGCAATGTGTGGATCACACTTCAGCTCCTGCGCTTTTTCATGATCTTTTTAGCGATTCCACAGTACTTTTCAGCTAGTCCGTTAGCTCGAGGGTGCCTTGGGCTGACTGTTACATGATTTATCCCCCAGTCCTCGGTGAATTCACGGAATTTTTCACTGGCATAGTTGGGTCCATTGTCTGAAACTAGTGTCTCTGGGATTCCTTGCTTAGCAAACACAGACTTTAGTTTGTCAATCAGATCATCCGCCGTCATTTCGTCCAATTTCAGTGTCTCGAAATAGTTGGAATGGTAATCCACTATGAGAAGGTAGTTCTTACTGCTAAATATGAAAATGTCAGTGCCTAGTTTGTTCCACGGAATGTTCGGACGGCTATGCGTAGCTAGTGGTTCCTTTTTCTAACGTGATTGATACTGAAGACAAACGGAGCATCTTTCCACACAGTCCTTCACGGCGGTCGACATCCCAATCCAGAACATTGCAGCTTTGGCTCGTTCAAGACATTTGTCTCTACCAAGATGTCCTTCATGTACGCGTTTAATCATTTCCTGATGGAACTTGCGCGGGATGAAGGCGCTCTCCGCGGAATATGAGATTGTCATGTGTTGAGAGTTCATCACGAAACTGCCAGTATGGTCGCACACTGACAGGCAGATTCTGCTTAACCAAGATGTCCTTCATGTACGCGTTTAATCATCTCCTGATGGAACTTGCGCGGGATGATGAGGCGCTCTCCACGGAATATGAGATTGTCATTTGTTGAGAGTTCATCACGAAACTGCCAGTATGGTCGCACACTGACAGGCAGATTCTGCTTGTGACTTGGCCATCCATTTAGAATAACAGTTTTGAGCTGCTGAAGCTCAGAGTCAGTTTCCACCAGTTCTTGGAACTGAGCCAACTTTTTCTCAGTGAACGGTAAAGTGGCACGAATCAAGTGGACTTGAAAGTTGAGTTCACGATCAAATGCAGAGTCCTCAGGCTTGTGTGGCTGCGGTGCTCTGGACAGTGTGTCCGCAATTTTGAGAGACTTTCCAGGTGCCCACTCGTATTCAAAACTATACTTCTGCAACCGAAGCATTAGTCTTTGCACACGTGGAGGGCATGACGCTAGTGGCTTTTTGAAGAGATATTGGAGAGGCTTGTGATCGTTGAAGTCTGCCTTTAGGGAAGGATACACATACTGGTGCAGCTTTCCGCAAGCTACTGTACAACTCAAGAGTTCAAGTTCGATTTGGGACCAGTTCTTTTGACACGCGGTTAGTGACTGAGACCCATATGCGACAGGGTGATCCTCCTGAAGCAATACGTATCCTATTTCATCTCGGGACGCGTCACATGAAACAGTCACATCCTTGTTGGGATCGAAATATTTCAGCACGGGTGCCTTTACTAACATCTCTTTCAGTCTGTTGAACACTTTCCTATGATTCTCATTGAATACAAATGCGACGTCTTTTTTCAATAGATCGCGCAGACGTGTGGTTTCCTCGGCCATGTTTGGCATGAACTTGCTCACATATGTTATCATGCCCAAGAATCGCTGGAGTTCCTGTTTGCAAGATGGTTCTTGCATCTTGGTGATGGCTTCAAGCCTGTCTGAATCAATTCTCATTCCTTCTTGATCATATATGAAACCAGTGTACTTCACTTCAGTGGCTTCCAGCACACATTTCTGAAAGTTCAACTTCAGATTCTTCTCTCGACAGACATCCAATACCAGCTACAAAGAAATCCAGCTCTTTTCCAGCTGGCATTTGCCTACCAGGGGTACACGTTCCCCAGTGTACGCGACGAGCTTTGCATCAGCACGTGAGGTCTTCGCATTCAGTGATTTTCCAATATGCGCGGGGATCAGATTTACTTGTGAACCAGTGTCCACTTTGAACTTTACACGTTGCTTCCGATTAAGGAATGCAGTAACGAAGCATTCATTTGCAGTTGAGTTGGTCCTCAGTCGACTATGCGGTGTCTGAGTTATTTCGTTCAGGAACAAAGTTTCTACGTATCCTGAGATATCGGATTCAGGATCCTCAACTGACTCGACGTTGACCTCGCTGACATTTTTCGATCTGCACTTCGCCCGAAAGTGGTTCATCTTTCCACATTTTCCACACGTTTTCTTGAACGCAGGGCACTTTCCGGCAACTCTGTGGATAAGTCCACAACGATCACAACTCGAATCCTTCTTTTCCTTGGAGTCTCGACTTCCACGTGTTTGTCGATTCTTGGTTCTCCTTCGTGTGGAAGAAGTGCCGCGTTTCTCACGAGAAAGAGCATCAACCTCTTTGTCTTTGGCATCAGTGGTTTCCACGGATTTTGACGACTTGTCCATTTCCTCCATCTGTCGTCCCACTGTCTCATGAGTTGTACACATCGTGATTACTTTATCAGCATTCAAGTCCTTTGTGGCCAGAATTTTCTTTTTTAGCACTATATCTCGGATTCCGAAGATGATCTGGTCACAGACGTTTTGTTCCAAATGATCACCAAAATCACATTTCTTGGCAGTATCCTTCACGTCCTTCAAAAAATCGTTGAATGAACGTTTGTCCTGCATGATGTTTCTGAAAACATATCTCTGAAAAGTCTTGTTTGGTGCTGCCAGATCATTGAAATGCGTGGTAAACTTATCCAGGATCTGCCCATTTGTTGTGTTTTCATCAATGCCCGTGAAAGTGTCGAGTATTTTCCTCCCTTCAACACCTAGAAGGTGCTTCAGTACAGCACGTTGTACAGGATTTGCTTTAGTGGCTCCACTAGTGGCCACCATGTACACCTCAAAACTTTCTCGAAATATACGCCAGGTTTCAACCATCTTGTTGGTTCCTTCGAATGTCACACTTCAAGTTGGGCTGGGGGCGGCAAGTGCTCCATGTTCAGCAAAGTTCTCTATGACCAGCCAAGTTCACAATCACAGGGCAATGTACACACTCGCAATACAGTCAGTGTTCATTCACGTGCATTCAGTAATGCATCACGGAGCTTGGGTTCGATGACCACGCGGGAATTTCAACTTGGCTTTCGAAGATCGTTTTCTCGTTCATTTCTTCATTTACTTAGCCTCTACGCCTGTCTGGTGACCGCTGCCACCATGTTCTAGTCGTTCCATACTAGATTGTCACCAGATGGGCGGACCTTGCTTGGGTTTGACAAGGATTTAATCATGAGAAATTGAGGACGTAAGGCTTCGTGAAATAGGCTTTATTCAGAAGCACGTAACCAAGCGGAACAGGAAATACAATGCAGTGATGCTGGTCTCACTATACAGAATTGAGAACAATGTGGTCTCGCAGTGCTTTCACTTGGTAGTATAGTTAGAGTGACGAACATAGGTGTCAGCACTGCATACTAGTAGCTACTGGAACAACCTCACGTAACGCCTATAACTAGAAAATGCTATGCAGGGCAACAGCTTCGAAATCAGCTGGGAAATATATTTCTCACTGACGCCAAAAATTATGGATAGAATGGCATAGGAGGGGTACTGCCTGGACCAAACCAGAAACAAAAGCAGTTTATTTTCCGGAGATAAAGGTCCAGGGTGATGTTCTGGGACTAGGAAGTTACGCAATGCTTCAAACATCACATCAAAATCGGCACGTGTAATCCCCGAAAGAGTGAAAAACAAGCGAGGTTTATCCTCCAGATATGCTAAAGCATCAATTCCTTGAGGATGCTGCTGGTAATATCTGCCAAACAAGGCATTATAAATGTCTCCAATTTTGTCTTCCCCAATGACCATTGCTGCCAGTGATAAATATAAGTGTCTGAGTCGGTTACTGTTCACTACATAGCCTAACACCAGCAAATCTAGGTTGTCGTCATCCATGATGTGTGCCTGTCCTAAACTAGGTCCAAAGTGAAGGTTTTTTTAGCAAGACATGACTCCCGTCTGATAGTACAAGGCCTACACAGATAACTTATGGATAGGGCCTATCTGTCCCCAGGGGAAAGTATCTTTTATTCAGGAGAGCCATACAGCAATGCATTTAAGAGGCACTGGGGTGAGGTAAAGGAAATTGATGGGTTACGCAATTCACTCCAATGTTAAATGGCCAACAGCGCTTCAATTAACACACAAACTAGGCCTTTCTGAGGTCATGCAATTGCATCACAATGTCGTGGGTCTATTCCATAATGGGTAAAGGTGTCCATGCATAGTCCAATTGTACCAGTACAATGCCAATTACAATAGGAGTTATGGCATATTATCCCTGAACTGTCCCCGGCCTGGATAGTCAGGATCGGTGAGAAACTCTATAGTGAAGAATCCCCCACGTATGTTTCAGCCCTTGAGCTTGCGTTTTTCGAGAGAAATCAAGCTGAATACTGCACTCACCGCCGGGTCGAAAATCTGCCGTCGCCATGCATCCTGAGAACATCAGGCGTTCTTAGTGCTCGCTACCTTCGTCGCCGCACACAAACCCCTGAGGAAATCCGAACGAATCCGTGTGCCAGCCAGCGCAAGACAGCTTGCGCCCAATCAGAATGCCCGTACTAAAGAGGCCGAGAAAGCGGAATCAACCTCGCTTTCAGGCATTACTTTGCTTTTTTCATTCATAAAACTTTGCTTTTTTCATTCATAAAACGGTGTAATATTTCCTGGGACCGAGGTCAGATCGCAGATGTTTCAAGATGGCGGCGGACTCAGAGATTGATTCTTTCGCATGTTTAATCTGTGAAAAAAAATTCCATGTTCCTAGCTTAAATAATTTACAGAGAAGCACCCTGAGGGCCTATCTTGAAGGCAAGGACATTTTGATTTGTTCCAAAACGGGAAGCGGAAAATCGCTTATGTACCAACAGACGATTTTGGCGGCGAAGGTTGAAAGACCGATCGTGTTTGTGATAGTTCCCCTTTTGAGTATCAAGAAAGAACATACGGAGCATTTATCGGAGCTAGGCTTTACAGCAACGTACGTGGGCAAGGATGTCAACGAAAACGCTGACCTGTTGAACGGGGCGTATGACTTCGTGTATGGTAGTCCCGAGGACTTGGTTGGGAATGAAAAGTGGCGGGATATGATGCAAAATCTGAGAGATAGGATATCAGTGATTGTTGTGGATGAAGCCCATACTGTTGTTAACTGGTAAGTGCATTGGGCCTAAGTAGGCCAAAGCCCCTATCCACACCATACCAATCCAACACCATGACAAGTGCATTAATTCTCTAGAGGCTAAGGACCTATAATATCCACACCGATCCAACAGAGATACCATGACATTTGACAATCAAGATGAATCATGATGACTTTCGTGAACATCAATCCACACACAGTCAAAGCAGTCTCCATGGTCTCATAGCTAAGGCTATATGTAATTTATAATACCTCTAGGCCGGCCTATCTCACGATCTACTAGGATATTTACTGTACTGTATTTTATTTTAGGGGTGAAGGCAAGGCTGATGAGGACCCCTTCAGGGAATGGTTCAGCAAGATTGGGGAGTTAAGGTCACTTTGCCCAGGAGTGCAGCTAATTGCAGGTGGGTAGACTACTTATCAATCATAGGCAATACGTCAACAAGGCATTCAGTCTGTTCTGGTGGAAGCATAATTACCGGGTAATTGTGTTAATGAAATGCATTTGCATACATGTATCAGCCCTGCAGTTTCTCACTGTATACCACCATGGTACTGGTATGTCAATACATGTAATTTAATTTCAAACTGCAGGTACTGCCACGGCGAGTGCTCCAAAGAGGACGAAAATTTTGAAGAACCTGTGCAAGAGTGCATTCAGTACTGAAGAACTGGTGGACAGTCCAGATCGGCCCAATATAAAGCTTTCGTTGAAGTGTGTGAAGGCTACGCATCATCTGAAACAGACACATTTCAATGGATATTAGAAAATCTGGCTCCTGACATGCCACGTCAGTTGATCTTTTGTAAAACAATCAAGGATTGTAGTACAGTGCATTTAGCATTGAAGGGTTTTCACAGTGCTCATGACACTGGTAGTAAATTGGTTGAAATGTACCACTCACAGACCCCATCTCCTATTCAAGAGAAAATCAGGAAGGACATGATGGACCCAAATGGAGAAGTACGTGTGTTAGTGTGTACGAATTCGGCAGGCATGGGAGTCAACTTTGCCAACTTAAACAGTATTGTACACTATGGACCTTCTGCGGACATTGACACTTTCGTACAGCAGATTGGGCGGGCAGGGCGGGATGGCTCACAAGCACATCATATAATTATTTATCATAAGAGACAGCTGAGGAACGTCGATGCTCCTATGTTAGAATATGTCCGCAACCAAAGTCAGTGCAGACGTGAGGTGCTTCTGTCCAGTTACAAAGCGAAACCGGCTGATTCATTATTGGGACATCTCTGCTGTGATATCTGCAGCACAGACTGTTCGTGTGGAATGCAGGACTGTTCCGAGATCGAGGTCAACAGTTTAATCACATTGCTTCCAAGCTTGGATATTGAGCAGGACACAAATGAGACTTTGCACCGGATCAGCACCTCAGAACAGAGACATCATTTAAAGGAGGCATTGTTAGAATATCGTACAACTCTGACAGAAAAATCTGGTCAGTTGTTGGTGAGTGATGACTCCACCCATGGCTTCACCCAGGATCTTGTTGACGAACTCGTGGGCAATACACTGAACTAGTCAAGAAGTCGTCTGTATAATCGTTTTTGAAACATTATGTCTTTCTCGCAAGCATTGGTCGTTGCAGATATTTTTGAGCTAGTGTTTTCTGGCACCTTCTGCCACGGTGAGTCCGATGATGAAGACTGTGATGTTGATGAATGAGAAGATTGATTGTCATTCATGTACAACTAGGCATGATTGTATTCAACGTTCTATTACATGTATATTCTGCCAATTAACATTTGCATGGTACATGTATAGTTAGTAAGTCAGTTTGTTTCAATTGGTGTCTGTAACACATCACAAATTAACATCCAAATCTTTCATAAGATATTTTTGATCAGTGATCCCACGAGCTGATCCTGTGAGAAGATTCATTGTCAATAAACATTTGCATGGTACTTGTATAGTTACCGTAGTAAGTCTGTTTGTTTCAATTGGTGTCTGTAACACACCGCAAAATCTTTCATACATGTCAGATATTTTTGATCAGTGATCCCACGAAGTACATGTACTGGAGGACTTTTTAAGGTGATTCACAAAGCCTTTGTACACAGTGTGCTTGTCAAATGTGATGTTGATGAATGAGAAGATGAAGACTGTGATATTGAAGAATGAGAAGATTGATTGTCATTCATGTACAACTAGGCATGATTGTATTCTACGTTCTATTACATGTATATTCTGCCAATTAACATTTGCACATGGTACATGTATAGTTAGTAAGTCAGTTTGTTTCAATTGGTGTCTGTAACACATCGCAAATTAACATCTAAATCTTTCATAAGATATTTTTGATCAGTGATCCCACGACCTGATCCTGTGAGAAGATTCATTGTCAATAAACATTTGCATGGTACATGTATAGTTACCGTAGTAAGTCTGTTTGTTTCAGTTGGTGTCTGTAACACACCGCAAAATCTTCCATAAGATATTTTTGATCAGTGATCCCACGAAGTACATGTACTGGAGGACTTTTTAAGGTGATTCACAAAGCCTTTGTACACAGTGTGCTTGTTGACAGGTGGCTTCGTGAACCAGGCCCCTGCTATCCAACCTATGATGTTCTCGGATGAAAGAGAAACAGGGAGCCTGAAGGTTCATCATGTGGATGCACATTGAAATCCACAATTCTGCAAATAAAACTCAGTATTTGACAAGATTCATATCATACATGTATTACTAGTATAAGATTCATATCATACATGTATTACTAGTATAAATACAGTGAGTACTTAGAAAATGTTTGAGTGAGAACCATTAACTAAGTCCATGCACTTCATTCACACATCATGTACATGAACTACGGTACATGTTAGGATTTGAGCTGAGGAATTCATAAAAATAAGTCCCAGAACTGACCCTAATATAGTATACACAGCCCCTACACAAGCTTGTGGATTATGCACAGCTTCAGCAAGTTCTTGGTGTTATTTACAAACACCTAGGACAACAATGAAATGCAACAATTTGGCCTCGGTGAATACTCTAAGCATGACAAGTTAAAGTTTATGGAATAACAAATTCGTTCTTCTTTTGAGCAAACCACTTCCGCAAATTTGAAATGTCCACTCTTGCAAACAAGTCCCTGAAACCAATGAAGGATTTAAGTTTCCTTCCCTCAGTGTAGGTCACAAAGTCTGCATTCCGTAGTTCTGCCACCATTTTCTGGATATCCTGTGCTTTTGAAACAGAAGTTTTTTTCCCTGATGGTTCCCTGACTCCCGAGTCCTCCATTAAGTTCTCAACGACTGAGTCCATGCCCTGCAAGGTTCTTGCTGCAAGTCGTGCATTTTCAAAGGTTATGTTGGCTCCTTGTGCCTTCAGGCAGTCTTTCAATTTTTTAACATGAATCTCAACCAAATTGTCATTCGGGATATTTTTCCCTTTTCCTCCCCTGGTATTGGTACAAATGTTCCATTTGTACTCGAAGGCTTCTTGCTCTGTGAGTACAGCTTTCTCATACGCAAGTGTCCTGAACATCCACAGTTTATATTTAGTATGCCCACCTGCATCGTAGAGGAGCAGTTCAAATTTGGCGTTTCGAAACACACGATCACCATCCATAAACTTGTAAGCATCACTGGTGTCATGCAGAATGAGAAGACATTTCAACAAGGAAGACACGTATGTAGCTAGGGTGTCACCTTCTTCCTCAATTGGGGCAAAGACCTTCGGTGCCAAGTCTTCCCCATGCTTCGTCAAGGCATGCGAGAGGTACCTCCCTCGCATTTTATAAACAGCTCCGCAGTGGCAATGGTATCCTCTATCATCTTTGACAGACTCAATTTGTGCCTCTTTCCGACGCTGTTCTTCCATCAGATCATGGAGTGTCTGCCATTGGTTGCTCAGTTTAACGTACCTAGAAAGAGAAAAACAAACAAACTTTACATGAACACAAAATTTCACCCAACCGTAGTAAGGAAGCACCTCTTGCTGTGATTTTGCTCACCTTTGTAGAATCTCATTCGCATGGCCATGTATCCAGCTGTACTGCGTCTCATTGTTCATCATTAATTGGAACAGCAGGCCCATTTTTAGTTGGTTTATCCTCTGGGGTGTCCAGTCCGAAATACTCCATCGCACATGTGACAATTAGTGCTATCAAAGCATCTTCCAAAAACGTCAAGTGAGGCCTGAAAACAACATAAGCAACAGAAGAAATACAGTTTCCTTAACACCTGACAGTGGTGGGATCCTAATACAAGCAGTAATGAAAAGGAAATGGACTGGATTAGGCTTTTTACAATGTTACCCATTTGAATGTTGCAATATTAGACATCTTACCTGAATGCTGAAGTGACAGCGTCAGCACCTTTCACATCCCTCCTGTTTATTATGTNCATATAGGCTTTTTAGCCTTCTGCCAAATCCTCTCTTTATACTTTTGTAAATGTATTTTGGAAGTAGTGTTAATAAAGTCAAATACGCTTTTAAAAAAAATGGAGAGACAAATGCTTGATATTACAACAGTCAATTTCCCAGCTCAATTAATTTCTTGATGCACATCCACCTTGCCTTTTTTTCAAAAATTACACGGTGCGGGTACAATCATGGCCAGGTCATTTTCTTTTAGTTACCCACTCAGCTTTCAAATAACATGAATAATGGAAGTACCAAACTTGTTTGTACCACATCACATCATATTTTAAAAAAGAATGTAAAGCCTAACAGTCAAAACACAATAACACATGCACTGTGATAAGTAAATCAATTAATTTTCTAACCAAATATGCGACGATGTTAGTATTTGTCCGGCAAGGACAACTGCTTGATGAAAAGATGTTAATATGGTGGGAAGAAATCAAAAGGAATGAAACATCATGCAAATTTCAACACAAACTATATTGTAAACCATGCATGTAGTCACCAGGGTCAAATTCATCATGCGATGAAAGCCTTCGGGTCTGTGGATGACACCTCCTAATCTTTCATGGCTTGTTGTGCCATTAAGCATACTCATTTGTGCCGAGTATGCTCTTTCATTCGTGAGTACGTCGCCAGCAAACACAATGCGTTCAAGCGCTACTGGATGATCATCATCGGAATGAGGGACGAAGTTTTCATGGACCCATTGCAGAATGTCCACGATGTCATCACTTTTATTCTCATTCTTATTCAGCAAATCCAGAATGAGATGGGCAGACTTTTTCGAGGCCTCCTTCATGTATGGGTGAGAAATGCAGTCAGGGACATGATAATCATGCAGGAAATCAATGTTTTCTTTGAGAATCTTCGCTATATGAAATGCAAGGTTGTCATCTAGTGATGCATAATCAGCTATGCTGGGCAGGAACTCGGCACTGTCAATTGTCTTTATGTCAGCTTTTGGCTCCTTATTTGGTAGGGTTGGATCAGTGATTCTTTTGATACATGCAAGGTTCAGGAACCAATGGAGACTCTTGTTTTGTCTCTCTGATGTCATCACGGTTGGTTTCACTGTGATATCGCAGTTATCGGAGATGATTTCGAAGTTGCATGTCGGTTTTGTGGGTTGACATGATTCAGTATACTCACCATGCTCATTGGATACATCCAAGGGCTCAGCAGTGTCTTGATCTGGCTGACACGTGTCTGCACTCACTCCACGGTGAACTGCTGTGTCGATGGCCTCATCTTCTGAGCCTCCCCCATCTGCTGTTAAAGCAAGGTTCAAGTGCAGTAACTGCAGTAAGAAATAAAAAAAACTTATTTGCATGCAGAGAGAGGTTGCCTTTTATGCCTTACCACTTCCATTCCAGCCTATACAATGTGAAGGATATCACATACCTTTTGTCTCAGTCTCTGATGACCTAGCTGCACTCAGCCCACCATTTATGTCAGTTTCTGAAGTCATGCTTGCATTACTGGAAGTGTCAGAGTCTCCAGTGGCTTCGGAAATGGCTGAAACAGGAAAAAAAATGCTCAGCAAAGATACCTGTAGGCCTACATAATATTTCCAGTTCTTTCCAAAAGGCTGAGTACCGACTGGTTAACAAAATACCTGATTTTGATTTCCATGCCGCTTCAACCTCTCTG
>NMRB01000728.1:154865-178633 GCA_002633025.1 Notospermus geniculatus
GGGGGGGGGGGGGTCAGCAGCTGATTTAAAGACCCCTGCTCCTATAAAATACGTCTTTGGCAGTTTCCTGCTTGTAACAAAAATGTATAGGGACTTTTTTAGTTCAGCTGCGAGATGGGAGTGTAAGTGTTTTATGAGCTTGACGGTATGTTGTATAACAAAGTTGCCGACAGTATGCAGCAAACGGCATCTAAATATCATTAGTTTTCATCCAAAGATATTGCAATCATACGTGTAGCTAAATTTCCGCTGAGAGGTGTATATATAGTAATACGATACGATAATTCATAGCAGTAATTGTGAGCTACCTCGAGTTTTTCCCTGTCACGATTGACTTGCAATATTTATTTCCACTCGTGTTTCATGTACTAATATTCAGTGATATTTCATCGACGATTCTGGAAGTGATCTATTCGACTTGGTGACCGAATAGGCTGTTTAGCACGCTGGAAAATCTATGGATGCTACTTTCATGTGGGACACTCAAATATTCACAACTCATGTTGCTGATGAAATTTTATTCGTATACTTTCTAGTTATTTAAATAATTTACGATACGGTCTACTAAATCAACTGATCTAATTTCAAGACCATCGGAATCATGGACGAGACAACCATACAAGGCGAGGTACAGATATTGTCCTTAAGCCGAGAGCAGATCGACCTTGCGACTGGAAGCAACTACCGGCAATGGCGTTTCCGGCAATGGTGGGCGACTGGCTGGAAACAGCAGCAACTGATCAGTTGCTCAAACAGGTCGATGTGCGCGCTAGTTGCCGCTAGTTCCAGCCAGTTGCTCATGTTCTACTCGTTGCCGGATTGAAGACTGGATTGTGCCATTTGTTGCCGCAATGACCAGTCGTAGTCGATGTGCGCGGTCCGCTCATATCGACAGCTACTGTTGCGTTCAGTTGCTTCCAGTCGCAAGGTCGATCTACTCTCGGCTTTACAGTTTATAACTCGTATCCAGCTCGTAGCAAACGCGAAACCCAACAGGCCATTCAGAAGGTCAATCGGCCGGGTACCCAACGATACATCATGCGCCCTGCAATATCGTCGGGCGTTGGTTGACCTGGACACAGATGTTGACAAAAATGAAAATGTCCATCGACCACTGTGCTCACCTCCTCGCATTTACTTGACGTAGATTTTTTTTCAAGAAGGCAACCTGGCGGCCATAACTGAAATTCAATCGGATCAAATTTTGACGTTAGGCCTACACATTAAGCAAGAAAGTTCAAAAGTGGCCGGAAGATGGCAAGAATGGGTAAAAAGCCGTTAGAGTAAACTTGTATAAAAAGAACTTTTGTGCCGTTTAAGCAGGAAAGATTTTTTAAAAAATGGTCAGAAGATGGCCAGGATGGATAAAAAGCCATTACATTAATTTTAAGAAAAGAACCTTCCTGCCGCTTAACCCTTTTGCGCCCGGATTAATTTGAAAGGTGTACATTGTGCAACACGAATTTCTCATCTGTTTACAAAAACGTGCCTAGTTCCCCCAAATTGCAACCAAAACTGGTGCCAAGCCACTCATTCTGGAGGCAACTAAATGGGGCACGACCTCATGCAGGTTTGCTTGTTCCTAAATGTCTGTGACAGAAACAGCCCAGGGCCAAAGATGCAAGTTGTGAGGAAATGGTCAAATTCTGCGTACGTTTTGGCCAGGTTGCCAATCTTTAAACGCCTATATATCAAAAACCATTGCTCGTACGCGTCTGAAAATTTTTAGTTTTGCACCAGACGTTTTGTAGATACATCCCACTGCAAAGGAATTTTTAAAAAAATATTAGTACCCTATAGAGCTCAGCTACAGTACAAACCGAGTCTGTACTGTAAAGCGATGGCAGCGCCCTCTTTTAACTCAATTCGTGCTGAGGCATGGTGGCATCACCATGCACCATCATCCAATCATATTCGACCTCATTAAAATTTGTCTAGACAGGGGACATATTATAAGACCTTTAATTCACCTTTAACTGCCACGTTACCAGGGTGCCAATCAGAACCATCGTTTCAAAGATTACCCACAATTCTGTGTTTGCATAAAACCAAAAGTCGCATCAAACCTAAATATATTTTGGATGTGACATCGAACATAAATATGAACTTTACCGTATGAACGTGTTTATTGAACATGAATATGTATTTCCAATGCAAATGCTCTCTATCCGGAAATTTAAGATCAGACAACGAGGAACCTCTAAGCCCGCCCAAATTCATGACCCTAGTAAAAGCCCTATTGTAGAATTTGCTCAATCAATCCCAAGCTCACTAGCTACGGTTACACCTGTTGAAAATACCCGTGTTTTTCCAGACCCGTGTCAAACCCGTGTGTACGAAAAGCCCATCTTCGATAATCGAAGGCCGATCTTCTGGCCACTGCGTTACATCGCACATCACTCTTCGAGAAATTGACCGGTCCACGGCGTATCCGCTGCCTCTTGAAGAGGAGGTCAATCACAACCGGTGTAAAATTTCCTCGTGCTACAAATAGTAGTATCCGAAGACCCGATATAAAGTGCAATCTGATTAGTAGCCCGGTAAAGTTGCCATCGTGCCAAGATACGCCGCATCTTCGATAATGGAGGGCCGATCTGCTCATCACTGCGTTACATCGCACATCACCGTTTGAGAAATTGACCGGTCCGCGGCGAATCCGCTGCCTCTCGAAGAGGAGGCCAATCAGAACGCAGAGAAGATACGCAGCGGACCGGCCTATTTCTCGAAGGGTGATGCGCGATGTAACGCACTGGTGAGCAGATCGCCCTTCGATTATCGAAGATGGATACGCCGCGGACCGGTCTATTGCTCGAAGGGTGATGTGCGGTGTAAGCAGATCGTCATTCGATTATCGAAGATGGAAAAGCCCGGCGAGAGGTCACACACTACCACATTGTAGTTAAGTAGCCCAGCGATAGGTGGCGCTGCATGCACTGACTCTTCGGTCATTTCTGTATTGGCACACATTGTCATGATTGTTGGAGGCGCGAAAAAGACGTCGCTTAATGGCTGCGCCATCTGTTGACGTGCTAGGAACTAACGAAAACACGGGGATTTCGAAAAGCACGGCGAGCTTGCCGTGTCTCAAAACGCGTGTTTTTCAGACACGGGTATCTTGAAGCCCGGCAATTCATAGGTGTGACCGCAAAAAAACCGGGGATTCAATAGCCGTGGTTACACTACATAAAATCCCCGGGTTTTTTGCGGGCACACCTATGAATTGCCAGGCTTCAAGAAACCCGTGTCTGAAAAACACGGCAATCTCGCCGTGCTTTTCGAAATCCCCTTGTCTCATTAGTTCTTTAGCACGGCTACAGATGACGCAGCCAATAAGTGACGTCGTTTTCGCGCCTCCAACAATGTGGGCCAATAGAGAAATGACTGAAGAGTCAGTGCATTGCAGCGCAACTGTCGCCGGGCGACTCAACTACAATGTAGTGGTGTGACCTCTCGCCGGGCTTTTCCCACACACGGGTTTGATAGGGGTCTGGAAAAACACGGGTATTTTTATGTAGTGTAACCATAGCTTGTGTAGTGTAACCACGGCTTGTGACTCGACGGCGCTGAAGTGAATGGTTTAGGTCAGTGTAGTTGATGGTCAGTGTTGATTTTAAAATGATCGAGATCAATCATTTTCCACTGAATGTGGGTCATGATGACATTTGTATTACGCTATCTATCCAGTCCATGGCCAAAGGCCTTTCCCACTGGACTCTTTCAATAGCCAGTTAGGGACTTCAGTGGTCCCACATTGTTAGGTCTTATTACGAGGCAGTACAGTCATACAGAAATACTCTAGATTCGTTCTTCTAAGGTTACTTTACTGAACACCCATATGACCGCCTACCCTATTGAATATGCATGGCAAAATATAGAGCTGTTGAATGTGACTGACAGGCGAGGAGGGAAAGGGCTATTGAAGACTGATTTATCCGACCACAGATTGTTGACATCGTTATCTTCATAAGGGAATAGTGATTGAAACAGACATTTTTTTAATAGTGCCTGCCAACAAAGCAGTATTCGCGGCCCAGTGCAAGTAACGCAAGACTCACTCATTGGTCAGTTGTGTTGAATTGAATCAATAAATTCTTTGTGCGGTCTATATTGTGGGCTAGGCCTTAACCTACAGCATGAATATGTGTGTGAAGTAACCTTAGAAGAACGAATCTAGAGTAAGTGGGCGCAATCACAGGACATGATGAATATGAATTGACTTTGGTCTTATACATGTACTCTACTTTCTCCATTGTCTAATCACTCCAGGCAAAATCATAGCACCTCGAGGGGCCAGTACGGGCCTGAGCTCAGTTGTGCGGAGCTTCAACACAATCATCGTTGGATGGCCCTTCCTCTGGTCAGGTAGATTTCATAAGGCCGGCTTCACATACAGCTACATGGTACACGGACACGCCGGCGAACAATGGCTCCACAAAGAATTCAAGACCATGAAACATTTGTTTGCTGGCGTGTTGATGTAACGTGTAGCTCTATGTGAACCCGGTGTAACGTTTTTCAGTGAGGCCCGTTTGCCAGTGTGACATTACAATAGATTGACGGAATAAGCGGCGACTTGACAATGAGCGACACACAGAGAAAATAATAGCGAGTCCGTTTCCCAGTGTGTTCCGAACAATGGGAATCACACAGAAAAATGGCCACACTGAAAAACGTTACACCGGCTTAAGGGCAAGATATACTTGATCTTCCGCAGTCGGGGCCTAGAGTCCGTGTTTTAAAGATAATGTATCAGGGTTATTTTCGCGGGCCACGAAAATGATTCTTTATTTACATTTTGTTTATGTCCAGTCTTTCTTTTTCTTATGAGTAATTTGTTGGTGGCATGCCCCTCTAGAAATTCTTTTGATACCGAAAGTACTCAATTTAGTGGGTTGGTTTGTCCCAAAACTCCAAAATAAGATAATGTAAACAACCATGTTTACAAACATTGAATGTAAATAATGAAGTCATGATACATTATCTTTAAGACAAATTAGTACCACTCCCACTGGGCCTGCTTCGATGAAAGGTGAATAGACCAGGAATCGGTCATACCAATCAAGCCATTGTGTTGGTTCTGAAATACAGATCACAAGGCGTAACCAGACCAGGGGCCGTATGCATAAATCATCTTACTCCTTAACTTAGTTTTTCCCTTATTGACCGCTAAGTATTCCTTACAGAAGGACATTTCTTAAGTGGTATGCATAAAACGCTTTAAGGTAAACCTTAGGGATGTATTTTCCCTCAAGTCTAAGAAACTTCCTTAAATTCTGAGGATGTCAGTTACAGGCAGTTATCAATTATGCCGCACATCTCAGATTTAGTCTAAATTGGTTTGGTAGGTGATTGCGCAATCTTGTGCAGAGAAGGTTTCTTAGTGGCTGAGGAAACTCCTTATGTTTTTACTTAAAATACCCAACGCCACAAGGCCTAACTCGAGGCCTATACATGTACACACATTGACCCGACGTGTCTCTACTTAAGGTGCCTCCACAGATAAGATAAGATAAGGAGTGATTTGAGGGGATTTCCTTACTTTGACACGTATAATCCTTTCTGCGTACACGAAATCCTGAAAAACAAGGTTTGTGCTTATAAATCAATTGGCAAAAGAAAGGGCTTTTACATTTAAAAATAGCAACTTTTAACAACTAGGCTACTTATTGTCAGTGGGGAATGTTGTGATTAATTTACTACATGTAACATGAGCCAGTTGGAAACGATACATGTAAGTCTGAATTGAATAGGTTGATAATACTAATAGCCAGGGTTGGACCTACCATTACTTTTTTTAGCCAAAGTAAAGAACATCCATATTGAACACACTATTGAACAATAGGGATTTTGTTTACTCTGGCTAGTATTGGCAGGTCCAACCCTGATAGCAGATGCTCACCTCTACTTCTTAATGCCCCAATCATGAATGTCTCTCCAGAACGGGGTGTGATTTCCATGATACTTCTCAACTCATCATCCAGTTTGTCATCAGTAAGGTCACTGTATTCCATATTCATTGACAGAAAATCAGTCTCAATTCGTCGTTTCCTCAATGTTCTTTCATGTACTCCAAGGAGACTTGCTATTTTCTTCCATGTGTATCCCACTTCCCGCATTCTTTTCACAGATTCTGGATTAATGTTTACAGCTGGACGACCAACACATCTTGCAACAGCATTACCATTACTGTCATGATCATCAGAAATTTGTGGATATATGGGCGATCAGTACTGGACACTTGTGATGGTGCAGGCATCGGAGCATTACCCCTGTCATCGGCAGCACCACTTGCAGGATTAGGTAGCCTTCGAAGGCTTTCTCCTCCACTACTATGGCACACAAGATGACACTCAAAAGACCGTGGTGGACTCAATACGTGCCACGAGCATCCCTCGTGTAATAATTTGGGTCTACGATACTCGAACTAACTACTGTACAGGTAATTTACTCACTTCGACGCCAATTTACGGGGTTTCTTCACCTTTATTTCGGCACACGGCCTACAACTAAATCGGAATACTTCTTCCTCGTGACGCCGCCCACGTCGTGCGCTGTGACGTCACACTCGGTTGTGGCAAGGGGACCATCTCCAGGCCCACTCACCACACCATCCCCCCCTCAAATTTGCTCAGCCTCCATGCTGAACATGGGCCTACTCAACCATTCTACATAAAAATCGAGGCATATGAAAAACGGGAAAAGAACGAAGTACATGTAAAACGGTCAATTATTTACAAGGCTTAAAGCAGACCTGAAACGGATGCCGATTCGCATTAAACCTATTGAAATAAATCAAGTTGATATAAAACCACCAAAAACGTCACCAGTTTCAATTATTTTCCGCGTTATTCAAAAGATATAACGTTGTTTTATCGCAGCTGGGCGACCACCCAATTTTCCCGCTGCTTTTCAAACGCACTTACGATTTCGGCCGCTAGGGCTAGGTTGTGACGTCACACGTACTTTTTCTGTGCTGGTGCGACCCAGACGTAGGACACCATTTTACTCCACTACGGCATCGCCGTATCCAAAGGGTTTTGCGGCTATCGTTGGCGAAAGTGAAAAAACTTATTCCTTTAATCCCAGAGTGGGTGGCTCTTGCAGTAAACCATGATTGCATAGCGAAAATCGACAAAAACAACATCCGACGCACGGGACGCTGAGCCTGATGCCCATGGCAGAGTGCAGCGTGACAACCAGCTGGGCGGAGACGTCAACAAAGAAAAGGACTTGTGACGTCATGCGAAAAAGTACGTGTGACGTCACTCGAATCGGGGATTCCCAGTTTTCGCGATGTTGCCCGATGGAAAAACGAACTTCCTCGAAGGAGCAATGATTGTTGTTTAACCGGGTATCTCCTACATACGTGTATGTCATAGCAGAAAGGCCGTGTCAGTTGGAACACGGTGCTGTTGTGACTCCGAAAAAGTATTTATTAAGCGAGGAAAGCATTTGGGGTTTCGGGTCCGCTTTAAAACTTATGATACATCCTTTTCTTTGGTGAGTGTGGGGGCCTTGGTGTTTACAACAACCAATACCCCAGCCAAAAGAGTACTTACATTTTGGCTCAGGGCGGCCCTCACCTTTCACCCTTTCACTTTCAAGTTCACTTTTCATTCTCTTAAGTTTCCATTTCTTCTACAGCTTCTACCATTATTTCTTGTTTTCTTCGTCCTTCTCTTCCTGCTTTTAGCAGCTACCATGGCCAGAAATCCCTTCGTTTGAATATGCGCACGCGCAGTGCTGAGATCGTCGAGGCGCCGTTTGTACAGGAATTCATGTACACGGCATTGTCAGTACACACTGTACACCCTGCAAACTATTTGATATTTGAAGAAAGACGAACAGTGTCTTAGTTTTTCCTGCTAAAATACCGTTCAGGCAGTCAAAACAAAGCCTCTCAATTTTTTTTGAGTCAGGAATCGGAAAGAAACCCAGTCCGAACATGCAATATAACTTGCCTACGGTAGGCCTATTGTGTTTTCGTTCAAATGTCAGTGTTTTCCATAAAACAATTCCTGCAAACAAGCTCGCCTACCTGTGAAAAGACATTAAATTCCGGGGATATNCCCTATCGGGCAACTAATATCGGAAATTTTTAGTACAGGATGCCCGGCCGGGCATCCTATGTGTAGGGCAGTCTGATCTATTACACCTGTACTGTTATAATACACAGTGTCGTCAACTCCTCCCCGAAGATTCCCCCGAGTAGTAGGCGGTATGGATCACGGCGCGCCATAACGTGGAGACGCCCCCTCCGGCAGTGAATTTCTTACATATTACAATAATTTTCAGCGTTAATAAAGTTAGAAAAAAAATTTTGATTGAAAATTAACAATAATGAGAGAGTAAGAAAACATCAGCGCATGTGGTTAAACAGTGATGTACTGTCCTCAATGCACAACACCCTCTTGCGGTCGTATTGTCAACCATATCGCCACACCCGCCATTGTTGATTGATGCCCGTGTCGTTTTGAGTTGAGTTGCAATTTTAGGTGAGAATTGTTCATTCCTTTTCGTGGAATTAATGACGATTGCAGTGTACATTGTCGTAAAAGTTAACCAAAAGTCTGTAGGCCTATAAGGAATTTGATCAAGTCTTCGAAGAGGATTTTACCTAAATCAGTCTGTATTTTTTGTCACAATTTTCGCGCCGTCGCCACGACACCGCCACATGCAAGCACGCATGAATAATGTATTGCTTCAATGCGTGCGTGCAGCATGGCAGTGCATAGGCCTACATTCATTGTGTACATGGTGTATACCTGAATCGCCCAGCCCCAGTCCGCTATGGGTTGACATGGCCAGAAATCCCTTCGTTTGAATATGCGCACGCGCAGTGCTGAGATCGTCGAGGCGCCGTTTGTACAGGAATTCATGTACACGGCATTGTCAGTACACACTGTACACCCTGCAAACTATTTGATATTTGAAGAAAGACGAACAGTATCTTAGTTTTTCCTGCTAAAATACCGTTCAGGCAGTCAAAACAAAGCCTCTCAATTTTTTTTGAGTCAGGAATCGGAAAGAAACCCAGTCCGAACATGCAATATAACTTGCCTACGGTAGGCCTATGTGTTTTCGTTCAAATGTCAGTGTTTTCCATAAAACAATTCCTACAAACAAGCTCGCCTACCTGTGAAAAGACATTAAATTCCGGGGATATTTGACAAAACTTGGCATTTTTCCTGCCTGACATCGAAAGCAGACAGTCCAATGTTTCTTCTAACACTAACAATTATTATGGCGAGGAATAAAATTGTATTTCCATTTTTCAGTTGAAATAAGCTAAAAATATGCCTTAAATCTACCCTACTCACTGGCATAAATATTGATAAATGCTTGGAAAAGCTGGGAGACTGTTTATTCGTCAGTTTATCCTGATTTTGGCTGGTATTTTTCATTATCCTAAGCATACAGTTGCCAAGAGATTCCTCTTATTATCGATAGATGGCGAGAGTGAGAAAAATGAAGCAAGTAGGCCTGTTGCAGTATTCCTGTCCAAAAGTTGAAGTCCTTTTTTGTGTGGATAATGCAGTAAGCTGCATAATGCATTTACAACCAAAAAATGTTAGGTCTTTTGCAGAGAAGGTATATTTGACTGAGGAATTACCTTTTTTTATTAGGCCTAGGCCTAAGCTATGATTCAAGAGACTTAGGCCTAGGCCTAGGCTCTAGCCCAAAAATAGGCCTAGTAAAATATAGGCCTAGCCTATATAGGCCAATGATTGACATGATTGGTTAGCAATCCTTATTTTCAAAACTGCTCAAAAGGAGTTTATACATTGTACATGTACGGTACCGGTAGGGTAAAATGTAGGCCTAGGCCCTATATATTAGGGCCTACAAAAAATGAGGGATTGATCTATGGAGTTTGCATGCTAACCAAACTAGGCCCTATTGTTTTTTTTTGGTATGGGCTTAGATTTTGCCTACCTTTATCCATACACATCACAAGTGTAGGCATCAGAAGCAGAGACCCTCAAAGCTGCATAATGCATTTATAACCAAAAAATGTTAGGTCTTTTGCAGAGAAGGTATATTTGACTGAGGAATTACCTTTTTTTATTAGGCCTAGGCCTAAGCTATGATTCAAGAGACTTAGGCCTAGGCTCTAGCCAAAAAATAGGCCTAGTAAAATATAGGCCTTGCCTAGGCCAATGATTGACATGATTGGTTAGCAATCCTTATTTTCAAAACTGCTCAAAAGGAGTTTATACATTGTACATGTACCGGTAGGGTAAAATGTAGGCCTAGGCCCTATTAGGGCCTACAAAAAAATGAGGGATTGATCTATGGAGTTTCATGCTAACCAAACTAGGCCCTAGTATTATTTTTTTTTTGGTATGGGCTTAGATTTTGCCTACCTTTATCCATACACATCACTCATCAGAAGCAGAGATCCTCAAGGCTCAGAAAGATGAATACCGGTAGGCCCCTACTTCTGAGCAAACAAGACAACTTGTCATTTCGAAGGCTCACAAACAACCAGAGAGAGCGTGAAGAAAACACATCAACCATGGCCAACTTGCAGACTAGAGTGAACACCATCACCATGGATTGCTAAAGCTGCATAATGCATTTATAACCAAAAAATGTTAGGTCTTTTGCAGAGAAGGTATATTTGACTGAGGAATTACCTTTTTTTATTAGGCCTAAGCTATGATCGATTCAAGAGACTTAGCTAGGCCCTAGCCCAAAAATAGGCCTAAAATATAGGCCTAGCCTAGGCCAATGATTGACATGATTGGTTAGCAATCCTTATTTTCAAAACTGCTCAAAAGGAGTTTATACATTGTACATGTAGGGTAAAATGTAGGCCTAGGCCCTATTAGGGCCTACAAAAAAATGAGGGATTGATCTATGGAGTTTGCATGCTAACCAAACTATTAGGCCCTAGTATTATTTTTTTTTGGTATGGGCTTAGATTTTGCCAACCTTTATCCATACATCACAAGTGTAGGCATCAGAAGCAGAGATCCTCAAGGCTCAGAAAGATGAATACCGGTAGGCCTACTTCTGAGCAAACAAGACAACTTGTCATTTCGAAGGCTCACAAACAACCAGAGAGAGTTGATCAACCATGGCCAACTTGCAGACTAGAGTGAACACCATCACCATGGATTGCTACAATCAGCAAGAAGACATCTCATCCTGATCCTTATCATGATGGATGCTGACTGAGGGAACCATGTTGCCAAAAAACCTGTGAACTTTTTACTATTCAGTGAAAGGCATAAATCAGAGAGTAGGCCTAAGGTTAAGCTGGCCCAATCCAAAATTGGGCCAATTTGGTTGGGGCCTGATTTACATGCTGGATCCACCTATCACTGAAGGGTAAAGTTGAAAGGTATTTTCCTGCTATAAAATTCCTTGTATTCAAGAATCTGTGAACATTTCCAGGTTTTCAGTATTATTAGGAAGGACATCCAAGGAAAGACAGAAGAAAGTGTTTAAAATCCAACAGAATAAGGTTTATTCAAAAAATTCAACAACATGAAGAGTAAATTTGTAGGAAAATCAAAACTGGAATGTCATTTTGAGACAGCTCACAATAATCCTAACACTCACAGGGTCATGAATTAGCACATTATTGGCATACAAAATATCCTCAGTTCACTAGCTGAGACTAGAAGGAAGCCCTACTGTATATACCAATGGATAAAATGGTACATACAGAGGGTAGGCCCTTTTTCTTTTGAAAGTGCTGCTAAATAATTTCTCTGAAACCCTTGACTACATCACAGTCAATTCATTAATTTCTCTGGCCTTTCGGACGTGGAACAGGCTGTAATTGTGGTATTTCAATTATTTTTGCGCCAGAATTCATCCATATGCTACTGACAAAATTGAATTTTGAGTACCGGTACCGGTATGCTGAACTATAGCACAATTCAGAGCGATACCAGTACGGTAATAATAGAGAGCTTCTGCACCCGCCCGGTTAGGCCATACGACTACGTTTATCTATTGTTTGGGTGCACTCACACAATAGATAAACGTCGTCGTAGAGCCTAACCGGGCGGGTGCAGAAGCTCTCTAATAGGCCTACATTTATTACCAGTAGCCAACAACATGTATACAATGTCAAGGAACTTAAATTAGATGATTTCTGGTGCAGGAATAAAATTTGCAAACAACAGCCCGTTTCACACCCAAAAAACTTGTGACACTACAGGGTCGTATTCATAAGCGGTTCTATAACCGTCTTAGGCCGGTTCCAAGTGGAGTGATTGACCACACTTGCAACCGGCCTAAGACGGTTCGAAGAGTGTCAACCACTGCATTTGTCACTTGGAAACCTGGTTCTATCATTAGAACCGTCTTACGCGGGTTCCAAATGTGGTCAACCACTGCACTTTGCCGGCCTAAGACGGTTCTAACGATAGAACCACTTATATGAATACGGCCCTAAGGCCCAAATTTTCAAAGCTGTTTTAACGCTAAAATGCATTTTAGCCCAGCACTTGCATGCCGATAAGCATGCAAGTGCTGGACTAAAATGCATTTTAGCGATAAAACAGCTTTGAAAATTTGGGCCTTAGGGTCGTATTAATTAAGCGGTTCTATCGTTAGAACCGTCTTAGGCAGGTTCCAAGTACAGTGGTTGATGATACTTGGAACCGGCCTAAGACGGTTCTAACGACAGAACTGCTTTATTTCCGACCCTAAATGGACTAGCAACGCCTATGCAATAACATGGCACTTGGAACCGTTTCTATCATTAGAACTGTCTTATAGGCCGGTTCCAAATTTGGTCGACCACTGCACTTGGCTGGCCTAAGACGGTTCTAATGATAGAACCGCTTTATAAATACGAACCTAAGTAGACTAGCAACGCCTATGCAATAACAGGGCACAATCTACATGGTCATTCGCATCAAGCAAACCGGTGACAAGGTCCTATTCCTCAGCTGTCATTTTGAGACAGATCACAACTTGGGTCGTATTCATAAAGTGGTTCTATCATTAGAACTGTCTTAGGCCGGTTCCAAGTGTAGTGGTGATGTACACTTGGACCGGCCTAAGACGGTTCTAATGATAGAACCGCTTTATGAATGTCACACTGTGACCCAATAATCCTAACACTCACAGGGTCATGAATTAGCACATTATTGGCATACAAAATATTCACTCAGTTCAGTGAGAGAAGGAAGCCCTACCAATGGAAAAAATGGTACATACAGAGGGTATTCTTTTGAAAGTGCAGCTAAATAATTTCCCTGAAACCCTTGACTACATCACAGTCGATCAATTCATTAATTTAGTGTCTCTGGCCTTTCTGACGTGGAAGAGGCTGTAATTGTGCTATTTCAATAATTTGTGCGCCAGAATTCATCTAATTCCATGCTACTGACATTGAATTTTGAATATGCTGAACTGTAGCACAATTCAGCGATACCGGTAATACATACCAGTAGCCAACAACATGTATACAATGTCAAGGAACTTAAATTAGATGATTTCTGGTGCAAGAATAATTGAAATTTGCAAATAACAGCCTGTTTCACACCCCAAAAACTTGAGACACTACGGGTCGTATTCATAAAGCGGTTCTATCGTTAGAACCGCCTTAGGCCGGTTCCAGGTAACGTCAAACACTGTACTTGGAACCGGCCTAAGACGGTTCTAACGATGGAACCGCTTTATGAATCATAAGCGGTTCTATCATTACAACCGTCTTAGGCTGGTTCCAAGGGCAGTGATTGACCACACTTGCAACCGGCCTAAGGCGGTTCGAAGAGTGGTCAACCACTGCACTAGTCACTTGGAACTGGAACCGTCTTAGGCCGGTTCCAAGTGTCGTTAACCACTGCACTTGGCCAACCTAAGACAGTTCTAACGATAGAACCGCTTATATGAATACGACACTAAATGGACTAGCAACACCTATAGGCATAGCCTATTGATGTAATAGTGCCTATCTCTCATGTAGATGTAATAACAGCACACAATCTATACAGTCTTTCGCATCAAGCAAACAGGTGACAAGGTATTCTATTCCTCAGCTGTTGGTGATGAGTCATAGGCAGTGATAAGCTTTCTTCTTTTCTCACTACGTGATTGAAAGATACCAGCATTCCAGTAATCATCATTTCTTTTTGTGTATGACCTCTTTCTTCTACCACATACAACTTGACAATGTTCAATTCTTTTGGCTACTGTCAAGGCCTCTTTTGTGGCATCCCAACGGTTGCTTGCCCTCAGATGGATACGTCTAATATCATCATTTTTTTTCTCTACACCTTGACCACTGAATTGCTTGATGTTGCCGTACATTTCAATGAAAAACGGAACATGGTAGAGGAGGGTGTGCATATACGGGGTCACATTTGCTTTAGCATATCCAAGGCGTTTGTTACCCAAAGCTATGAAATCAGTAATGAATGATTTTGATTTCTGGAATGCTTCTTCTGCATTGGGTGCTAACAAACCTATATACCGGTAAAGATCTCTAAATGATCTCCAGAGATCAACAACTTCATTGGTTGTATCAGAATGAAGGACACCACCCTCACCACTGACCAGTTTCTCGGGCAACTTATCAAGCAGAACCTTTCTTTCGGCAGCCGTGAGGGTGGTATACTCCAAATTTCCTGCACCCTTTGTATTCCGCCCTTCATCTTTTCTCCAAATCCGAAAGGTTATACCACATTCATTGATAGCTTTTACCAATCTATTTAGATGTGACTCATCATTCACCTTAACACCGGACCATGCAGTACCCTCATCATCTACACTTTTACAATCCAGAACCAAGTTGCGAAGCAAGATATCAGTTATTCTTAACTGAAGATGCATTTCATCTGGAACTACATGAGAGATAGGCACTTTTATCAGTGGCTCATGAACTACACAGTAGTTGTTTTTTTTCTTCCCAGAACATTCAATGATCTCTGACAGACTTCTTACAAGGGGTGGTTCAACATAGTAATGCATTGGCTTTGTAGTGTCAAATCTGCAGTCACTTTCAATTTTGCACCACAGGCAACTGTATTTGGAATTTGCTGCCTTATAGCCCATCAGCTGTAACAGAAACTTCATGTCACCGCCTAGAAATGTTTCAACACTAACATTTCTCCCATTCACATTTAAACTTCCAGCATTAATGACCTCATTGATTTCTTGGAGCAATGCTTTGAATGCACTCTTCAGAACATGGTAACTTTCTTGACCCTTTACAATGCCAAGCACAAACTGTGCATCAGAGGAAAGCTGAGGATTGCAAGGATCCAGGACACAAACACTTAAAATGACATAATTTGAAATCCGAGACATTTTTGCCCCATCACCTGCTATTTTGACTCTTAAAGTGCCTCCTTCTGCCCTTCCCTGATTCACAAAGTTGGTCAAAGTTTCCTTATAACTGACCCATGCACCAGGATACCCTGTTGTTCTTTCAATGTGGAACAATGAATTCAACTTTGACCTTTCCTGAATCACAAGGAATGACCTTGGCATTCCATTGCACGTCATACATATCTCATGCAATGCCTTGTCAGATATGCTAAATCTATCTGTGATGTACAGCAATTCCATGATCTTGTTTTTGTCATCTTCAGGCAAGTCATCATACTCACAAAGAGGAACATCAACCCGTTGATTTTTGTCACCTTTACAGACAAGGGCAGAAGGAGTCAACCCATAGCTCTCAGCAAACCACAGAACTGCCTCAGCATTTGATCTAAAAGATTTCATCTTTTTCAATGTCTGAGAGCTGCTCTTCAAATCACCAATTTTTTTCCCAGAATTTGGTTTAATTGGCTGTTGTAACAACTTCTCAATGTAACTGTGAAGGGCGGTGTTCTCAGATTTCAACCCTTGAAGCTGACTCCGAAGCTCTTCTTCATTGACCTTGGCTGTGCAGAGCTTGGAATCTAACTCCCTAACTTTTAGATCATTAATATAACTGTGTGACAATTCACCATAGAGCACTCTGCACTTTTCTTGAAGCACTTCAAGTTTTTCACAAAGCATTGAATTTTCTACCCTCAATTCCTTGGTATCAAAAACCTCATCTCTCTGAAGCGAAAATTGCCGGGTAGAGCAACAGAACACACTTCTCGCCCTACCATTGGGACATTTGTTCCTAATGGTTGATGCTACCTTGTTACATAGTGATGTTAACGCTTTTTCAACACGAACAGCTGTGTCCTTTACCTGAAGCACAGGGAGGACCAAGTTGAACAATTCAATATATGTTCTATCTGGTAATTTTTGCTTGTAGTAATGAAGTTCTCGGAGGAGGCTATTGGGTATTTCCACTGCCAGCACCACATCTTTAAGTCGGCTAAAGGCTGACTGACTGGTTAGTTTCAACTTATAATTGAGGGCTTCCTTCTCCCACTGCTGCAGAACGTCACTCATTTTCACATCTGTAGGCCTAGGTTCAATTTTCAATTAATGGCTCTGTGACTGATTGATAATTTGAAATGTCACAGGGAGTCACCACCATCTTTATCTTCAATAGTTCTGTCACTCTTCGTTTTCCTTTTGCAACTTGACCATCAACAAAGGTGTTATGAGCCTGAGAGAGCCTGATGGTAGGCGTTACCAGTACAGGAAATTTCACACGATTGCCCTGGCCGTGCCGTTTCACCACATAATACCAGTCGTTCTGCATAGGCAATTTCGAAAAGTCACACAAGTTCAGCTGTAATGACTTGGTATCACCAGTGTGCCCAAAAAAGCATCGGAACAAGTCAAGCGGAAACTCTGTTTCAAAAGAAGCAGATGCACGACTTATGTATCGATGGAAATCTGCGGATAATCGATCGGCTGCATTTATGACTTCAGCTCTATTAATATTCGCTGCCTGTGGGATGAACAAGGCTTGAATGACTTCCCTGGGTAGATGACAAGCTGGCTCCCATGTCGTCTCAAAGGTGGAGTAGTCTTTCCACTTCACAAGATATTGGAAATTCTGAAAAAAAGACAGTAGTTAAGTTTACTGTAATAAAATGAGTATCGTACTAGGGCAAAGGGCACACACAAAAATTTATTATAATTCTATAGTACCTCCACAATTTTTTTTTTAAATTTGAAAATGGGCTATTTTTTGTAGGCTACAAGAAAGTGTGCTATTTTCAAATTGTGAAAAAAATGTGAGGGTATTGTAAAATTAGAATAAATTTTTAATGATCTTGTTTATTTGTTCGTTCCAGTTGCCTGCTTGTACTTGGAAGTTGTGTGAAAAAGAGGGATTGAATTTTTTCAATTTTTTGTGAAAATGGCCGATAAAAAGCTTTCACTCATGCAGGCCTACCGAGGCCTGCTATTCTGCTCGTGATGAACGTCAGCCAGAAAAATCCAGGGACGTAACTCGGGACTCGGTGTTCCTCCCACTTAAAATAGGATGCTTTTGTTATCTTACAGTTAGCCTATACCGTACTTTATGGTACGGTACTACATGTATAGGTACCGATAGTCTTTAATAAGAGGGCTAGGCCAGGGCCTCATCTTCGCACTGGACACAGCCTGCCGCTATCACACCTGTAAAAGAATCTAATGTCAGTCCCCCGATATGTGATGCCACCCAAAAATACAATTTACCATTTAGGCCTACTGCATTTACGGATTAGGCGGCACCATTGAATTGGACTCTAAAGTGACTTAAAACCCTTTAAAATCCTGTGACAAGCAATGCAGGGGAACATCAGCGGGGGGGGCAATATACCGGGTATTATTCCATTACACCTGATCGCTTAGCCTACGCCTATCGCCGAGTGCTGGTCCCCTATTCGAGTTCTGGTCGATAACTTTTGTGCCGGCTGCCCTAGGCCTAAGTAAGGGCGGGAAGGGCGGATGACTTACATTGATCGATTTTAGCACTTGTCCCGTTGCCCGGGGCAAGTGAATTTTGATACGGACAAGTAAAAGTCCAGAAGTGGTTGTCCTGCGGACAAGTAAAGAACCATCATTTTTCCATTGAAAAACCATTTGCGGGCAACTCAAAAAGCAACACGGGCAACCAATTGCAAAAGAGCACTTGCCCGGTGGACAACTGGACCGAAGAGCTAAAAATCGATCACTGACTTACAGCAAGGCAGGCCCAGGCATGCCAGGGACGGGGGGCAGGGCAAGCCCGCCGGCACACACACACACAGGGGGGGGGGGGGGCAATATACCGGGTATTATTCCATTACACCTGATCGCTTAGCCTAGGCCTATCGCCGAGTGCTGGTCCCCTATTCGAGTTCTGGTCGATAACTTTTGTGCCGGCTGCCCTAGGCCTAAGGGCGGGAAGGGCGGATGACTTACAGCAAGGCAGGCCCAGGCATGCCAGGGACGGGGGGCAGGGCAAGCCCGCCGGCACACACACACACCACGACTCTCGCCACTCGGTCAGCAGAGTGGGGCCTAGGCCTAGGTCTAGGCCTAGGCTAAGTGGTAGCAGGGTTGGAGCTACCATTACTTTTTTAGCCAAAGTAAAGAAAATCCCTATTGTTCACACACCTGAACAATAGGCTTTTCTTTACTTTGGCTAAAAGAAGACAATGGTAGCTCCAACCCTGGGTAGGCCTAGGCTTAGGCCCAGCCTACCAGCTAGGACTTTAGGCCCGATCGGGCATGTCGGGCACAATCACCAACTTGGGACATATCGCTCGATTGGGTCACAATTGCCAATAATTGCCACTGATTGCATGTCCCGATTGAGTCATATTGCCAGATCGAGTCACGACGAGTGGCGATAAAAATGATAAATATATTTTTCCGTTTGAGCATTAATCTACGCATTTGCGCATGTCCACATGTGCATTTTAATGAAGGTATAGACACATTGTTTTCAGGAAAATTAAACCCAGGTAATTTACTATTTCACAGTTTTGGCAATTTTACAAAGTATGGTAGATTATGGTATGGAAAGAGTGTATATTGACCTTCATTCACGTAGTTTTCTGTTAATTTCATTTATTTCGACCTGGTTTTGTTTTCCTGAAAGCGATGTGTCTATACCTTCAATAAAAGGCACATGTGGACATGCGCAAATGCGTGGATGCTCAAATGGAAAAATACATTTATCATTTTTAGCGCCACTCGTCGTGACTCGATCTGGCAATATGACTCAATCGGGACATGCAATCAGTGGAAATTATTGGCAATTGTGACCCAATCGAGCGATATGTCCCAAGTTGGCGATTGTGCCCTATCGGGCCTAAAGTCCTAGCTGCCTACCCCCATGCCTGCCCTAGGCCTAACCTACCCGTCCTAGCGTAGGCGTGCACTGCGGTGCACTGCCATTCATTGATCAGTTGTTTGATGATACTGATCATTTGATCACATCACATTCATCAGTTCATAGATAGGCCTAGGCCCCGGTAGGCCCTAGGCCTACCGTATGTGTCAGATGTGCCTCATGCACCACCATCACCATCCATCAATTCAATGATCAAGGCCAAAATCAATACTGGTAGGCCTACTCGCCTAGGGCGCATTGTGGTGGTGACTCGACCATGTCGACTGCCAGTCTGCTGTAGGCCTACCGACCGGTGCGGTAGGCCTAATCATGTGTGATGAGCATGTCACTGTCACAGTGTCAGCATGATGACGATGTGTGCATGTCATGTACGCAAGCCAACACACATTCATACCGCACCGGTACCGCCGGTACCGGTAGGCCCCCTATCACTCACATTGGGTTTTCCCTTCCTGGAAATTATTCGTTCAACACTGTAGAGGTCAGGTAAAGTAGGTTTCGAGGCCTTTTTTCGGAGGGGGCCAATGTTTTCCCCACGATACCTTTTCGTGGAATTAATGACGATTGCAGTGTACATTGTCGTAAAAGTTAACCAAAAGTCTATATAAGGAATTTGATCAAGTCTTCGAAGAGGATTTTACCTAAATCAGCCTGTATTTTTTGTCACAATTTTCGCGCCGTCGCCACGACACCGCCACATGCAAGCACGCATGAATAATGTATTGCTTCAATGCGTGCGTGCAGCATGGCAGTGCATAGGCCTACATTCATTGTGTACATGGTGTATACCTGAATCGCCCAGCCCCAGTCCGCTATGGGTTGAGGGCTGAGGGCCTGGCATTGATGATTTAACACTCATTAACAGTGCCTTCACAGCTGCAGTGCCAGTGCCTGTCGTGTGCAGCCATGTATTGTATTGTAGGCCTATGTGATCAGGTGATCCCGTGATGTGTGTGACTGTGTCACTGTCAGTGACAGTGTCAGTGAGTGTGTGGGCTACACTGTCTGAAATAACTGTGCTTGCTTTCAAAACGCATTGTCCATACATGAATCAGAGGACCAAAATATCGGGTGAGCTCTCCATAATGCATCATATAGTGATGCTTTGGGCGAATGTTCACGTCTGGGAATTCCTGAATTCTCAGCTCCAGGTATTCTTCAATCAGTTCTTCAAGAAATAGTGTCTGCCCAATAGTTATGCTTGGGGCACAAACGTATTCCACAATCTGCCTGAGAAGTAACACCATCTTCCACTTCAAGTCATCTGTATCCTCGATTCGACTCCCAACCAGAATGGGAAAAATCCTCAGCAGACACCAATTCTGACAGGCATGACCACCAAGTTTGTCACCCTGAGTTCTGACATCAGGAGGTCTGTTCCTGGCATCTGACCCCTTCAGAGTAATGCTTGATAGTGCATGATTCAAGTATTCATATGTGAACCAATGCCTTGTTTTGACAAAGTACTTTATACATAAGGCAAGGTCATACTGAACAACCCCTTCAAAAATATCATGACCAATGCATGGAGGCAATCCTGGACTACAAACATGAAAATAAGTCAGCTGATTGAAAAGCGAGTTAAATTTTACTCCATAGCATGATCTCAAGCTTTGATCATTCTCAACTTCACCAACATGCTGCCTGTAATTTTCAGGGGTCCTCCTCTCAGCAAGGTGGAATTTTCCCTCCCTGATATCTGAGAGCTTGACCAAGCAATAACGACACACATAGGTTGATGTAGAGAAATTTTCCTCAAAACCACCAATTGCATGACTTCCAAGATTATCACCATCAATAAAAACTACAGTGCCATACACCCGTCTATCAAGCCCAATGTCAATTCCTTCAGTCTCCATGTCTCTAATGTCTTGTATTAGAAGTTCAAACAATTTCTCTTGTCCAAATTCTTTAAAATCTTTTTCTCTAATTAATGAAACAAGCTGGATTTGATCAATTTTCGACCGATTGTAAGCATGTAGATTTCCCAGAGAGTAATAGACAGCTAAAATCTTGTGTGTTGTTTTAGCCGAACCCAAGGGATTGACTACTTCAAATGAGTCCTGATAGAGAATGATTTTCAATGAGTCAGGGTTTTGTGAGAACAAGGAATTTTTTTTACATACTTCTCCATCAGTGAAATCTGAAAATGTACCCATCTTACTTGTACAAGAAGAAAGAAACTGATCTCTGACACCTTGATCACTGAACAGATTCTTCAGAGTTTCTTTGAGTGGAACATAATGAAAATACCTGTCCTTATTTTTTGCATTCTTTCCTAAATGAACAGATATTGGTTTGACATAATTGAAATTCTCCTTGTAGTATTTATTTCTTGAAAAAGAACTCCTTAAAACACCACTATTCCTGTCATCAAATTCGCCTTTCCTATAAACTTCTTTCATAGGATCAGCAGCTAAAATTTCATCAGTCACATCATCAGCAATATCATCTGCAATATCATGGTTTCTCAGCACATGTCGAATGTGGCTGACCATTTCTTGCTTACTTAAATTGTAAATTGTATCAATGTTGCTAATGATGTACTGTATTGTTGACTGTGGTAAATGGAATTTTGCCTGCAATTGGAGGTAGAACATTGCTACTAATCTTATTAATTCATCTTCAGCCAATGCATTGCTGTCACCAGAGCTATCGCCACCAGTTCCATGGCCCTCATCATCATGGTTTTCAGAATCCACAGTGTCATCTACATTCATACATGGATTTTCACTTTCTGGCTCATCAGTCGAGTTCAAGTTATCGGTAACATTAACTACACTCCCTACATCTGCAGGAGGAGCACTGCCACTTTGTTGAGAAAGTTGGAAAGATGGGTGAATATGCTGAAAAACATCACTGCTCTTCCACTTTGGGTGATATCGAGATAAATGAGAAGAAAATGAAGATTTGATCTGGAATTTCGAGTTACATCCCATAAATGGACAATGAATTGAAATCCCACCTTCAATGTGTTGCTTTAAGTGAGATATTAAACTGCAAACATCTCCACATTCTTGTTTACAAAATTCAAGATGACATTGAGCAAGTTTGGTACCGGTACCGGTACATGCTGTTGACCTTGTGATTTCTGAACGAGTTCCCCTCTCATTTAGATGATGCCTTGAATGGTGAGATTTGAATGTTGAATAACACTGAAACTTCCTATCACACAATGCACAAGGAAATGATATGTTGTTTACTGCAACATGGACACGGTAATGTCTTATGTATGCCTGTACTGAGGAAGTTGGGTGTTTGCAAATGTGGCAAGAATACATACCGAATGCTTGCTACAAATTTCGTGAGGTATTAGGGCAACCGTCACTAAAGAAGTACAGTGTAGATACCGGTACCAAGGAATTTGCAGTCCACCCCTGAAAAAGAAGAAAATGTGTCACAAACATGCTCCGAGTTGGCAAAATTTCTAGGGTCATCATTATCACAATCACATCTCTGGGAGCGTAGAAAATGGCCAACAAGTTCTCCTTTCATGCAACAAACCACGTCAAAACTGGTGCAGTAGTATTAGAATTATTCAAGATACCACGTATGGATAAACTTCAGTCAATGGCAGGTATTTGTGCTTTTACTAAATTTGCACCGCTTCGCCGAATAAAATGTACCGGTACTGCAATTCCTCCGAGTTTGAAGAGTAAAAGCATCACTAATGCTGCCTTTTATGAATATCATCCCCTGTAAGGCCTAAGACATACGATGTAGTAGTGCACATCCCTATCCCAGGCTTGACACTACATGAACCAACCAGTGTCACTGTCCTACTAGGCCTATTTTTCATGTTTTTTCTCTGTTGTGGTCCGATAGCAAAGTCGTACTTTGCGGCTTTGTTACACCTCGAAATTTGGCATTATCGGAGATGATGCAATATACAATGGGTACCGGTAGTTGAATTTCCAAAAATGACTTCGTGGGGGTCAGAATAAGGATTTTTTGTTCTCATCATCACTGCACGTACATGTACCCATAAGGGACACACTGCGCTAAAACTACTGTAAAATTATTCCACTCAACCCGGGACATAATCTCCAAGCATAATTTCCTGCACATCCAATACAGATACCTGTATTTCTATTTATACAGGCTGGAAAGTAGTCCCCAGCCTATTTCTGGAATGCCATGTTTACTGTTACATCACTATTGCCACAGTTGAGTGTTCAGCCTGAGGATCTGGCTAAAAATAGAGCATAATTCCACGGAAACAAATGTTGTTTGTCCAGGGGCTTAATACCTCTTACCGCTGTCAGAACTCTGAGCGCGGTTCGATCTTTGCAGCAGGTACGCGGGAGCGGACTCCTTATGCTGTCCTCACAATCAGGGAAAGTCCTAACAGGGATTTTTTTTTATGATACCGGTAGGCCTACCGCGTACCGGTATTTTGTGAGCACCATTTCTGCAATTACCGTTGTCTGCCAACCTCTCACTCTCAGGACAAGCCTCCAAGGCCACTTGCTCATATGGATCATATGAATAAAGACAAGTACCGGTAAATGCTTTTACTTGAATTTTGCAATACAAAGGCAATGCTGTACAAATCTGAAGTAAAAGCAAC
>NMRB01000728.1:178850-194598 GCA_002633025.1 Notospermus geniculatus
CACTGAGGCTTCACATGTAGGGGCCTATGGGTACGGCGTATGCTGGGCCCCTAGGCCCCTACCGTACCGGTACCAGTAGGCCAACCACACGGTTAGCTAAGCTAGGCCTACCCTACCGAGTTAAGTTTGCAGAAATAGGCCGCTTAGGCCTAGTAGGCCCACAGCCAAATTTTGGCTTTTGAAAAGCCAAGCCAACAAAATAATGTCAACAAAATTCTAAAAGGCTTAGCCCCTGTGCCTAGGCCTCAGGATCAATGTAATTTTAAAGTAGGCATAGGCAATCTTAGCCTACCCAGCTGGTCAGCCTACGGTACCGGCACCGTATTGGCCTAACAAACAATGGGGCAAGTCTAGGGAAGGCCTAGTAGGGCCAGGGGTCTAGGGCAGGCCTACTTAGTTACTAGTCATAGCCTAAGCCTACGTAGCATGCCATATTATGCCTACCGGTGTAGGCCTAGGCCCCAGGTCAGGTGGCCTGGCACTAGGCCTACCCCTACCTACAAAAATGTGCCACATGTAAATGACATTACCACGTTGTAATGTCATTTACACGTGGTACATTTTAGGCCGGTAGGGCCTACCCTAGGCCTACATCGGTATGCCTACATAGGCCTAAAAATATATAGGCCTAGGCCTATAGCTAGCTAGGCTACCACCCATACGGCGTAGGGCCTACGCCATGCCGTGGGCTACGCCTAGGCTAGGCCTACCGGTAGCCTAGGCCTAGTTCAACAAGACAAGACACACAACAATCAATGCCATGTAGGCCTAAAACCTAAAGGCCATAGGCCTAGGTCCTACTAGGCTAGGCCCAGGCCTAATTCTAGGCTGCATGTATCATGCTAAGTAGGCCTAGGCCTAGGGTAGGCCTAAAACTAGGGACTTGCTAGCAGCAGGCCTACCCCTACCTACATGTACCGCCACCGGTAGGCTTTTAGGGCAGGCGCTTGGCCTAGGCTAGGCTAGGCACCGGTACGGCCTACGCCTAGGCCTAGGCCTAGAATACATGTACCTATAGGCTAAGGCCTAGCCCAGTCACCAGTCCAGTGTAGGCCTACAGTGTGTTCGGAGCGCACAGAACTTCATCAACATAACCAAAACCCTAGCAGTGAAACATCAGCTTCTTCAGGCATACCTTCTTGCTGGTTCCTTGTTTCCGCCATCTCTTCAGGCTGACTCGGCAATCCCATACAGTCCTCTTTTGTACAGCACTGATGTACAACATCTGATTAAAAGGACTTGCCTTGTTAAAAGTGGGGTATCGCTATCAGTGGCCTCCTTCCGTAGCATTGACTACGCAAGGAACATGTTTGTTGTTATAGGTAGGGCTATGTCAGAAATGAAGCTTGGCTACATACAGAACATTTTGATTGATCGGAACCCAGCTACCATGTCCGTGTATTTTCTGGTGCAAGTTACTAATGCTGAACTTGTACCATCCATGGGTCTTTATGTCATATCTGATGGCATGGGTTCTCTTGACTGCATCCATTTTGATGTCTTGCTCGACTGCCACCCTCTTCATTCATATGATTTGAATGGGCACAAAGTTATTGCACTGAAAACGTCACCTTTATTTGATGACAATTAGGTCATATTTCGTATCCTGACCTTGCTGGTGATAAGTGATAAAACCCGGAATGAAATGAAAGGAAACGAAACGAAATGAAAGCATCAAAATGTAGTAGATCTATTTAGGGCCTATTGCGTAAATGTTATTGCGCTAATTATGCTGCTCTCTCCTGTGGATTAGGACTGATTGTCACTGGTTGTTCTCTAAATGTGTGCCATCATGTGTGTATGCCAACGGCTGCTGAAGCCTGGGGAATGAGGCTGAGTGCCATGCCATCCTTAAAGTTACATTGTGAATTCTGTCGCCGATAGGCTTGTTAATTTTTGTTTTATTGTCTTATTCATAATAAGTGGTTAACATGGAATCTGTTGCGACATGCTTGCATGTACCAACCGAACGAGTGAAAACGCAGAACAGTGGCAACTTGAGGAGTCACTGAAGCGAATTAATTTCGTACCTGATGCTGCTTGATTTTAAAATGATAATTCAAGTTGCTTTTGTGTGGTATCGAAAAAAAAAACGTCAATCTCATGGCGGAGACCATACATCTGCAACATATGGCACTTACATGTAATCAGGCCTGACAGCCTGATTACATGTATTCTCAAATTCCTGGCGAGTCCCATTTCGATGATTTCATTTCGTTTCGTTTCGTTTCATTCCGCATTTTATCACTAACCCTTGCTGGTTGATAGTGACCTATTACTATATAATCAAGGAGTCGTACATGGTTGAAAGTGAACTGATTGTCCATTTCACATCAGGCCTTGGCCTGTTGACTTTCTCTAGGTCATTGGCTCACATGTTAGCTATAGTCGTCACATAATAATGGCAGTGTCCATCGTCACATAATAATGGCAGTGTCCATCGTCGTCTCTTAGCAGGGCATGTTTTGTAACTACTGCCAGTAGGCCTACTGGGGCTGTTAACCTGAAACTTTGTGCACATGTACCCTAAGCTAAGAGTCCGATCGGCTTCTTGGCTTAGGCTTGGCCGCAAGTTATTTGTTATTTTGCGTTAACCATTGCTCAAATCATCACCGATGTTTAGCTCATCCGTGAGCTATAGTCGTCATGCGGCGTCCATCGTCCGTCGGCGGCAGCGGCGGTGTCCGTTAGCAGGGCACGTTTCGTAACCACTGGAGCTATTGATCTGAAACTTGGTACATGTATACCCCTAGGTCAGATGACCTATGACACCAAGTTTCGGTCCGATTCGATTCTTGGCTTGGCCTCCAGGTGGACAAAACCAAAAACACAAAAACAATAACTCCTGAACTAATGACTGGATCATCTCCAAATTTTTATCAGGTGTAACTAATTAGGATACAAAACATAGGTTTTTGATTTGACCTACTTTTCAAGGTCACATAGGTCAAACTTCTTCGTTATTTCACCGAGCGTCTTCATATCTTGCATAAACATGTATTAGAGGGATACCTTCAAAAATACCGAGTTTCGGCCCGATCTGACATCGAATATGGCCGCCAGGTGGCGTAACCCAAAAATCATTGAAGTCCTGCAACTTGGGAATGACTTGATCCAGATTGCTCATAACTGACATGTACCTCTCTCTGTCATTTCACTAATTGTGTCCAAACGGGTGAGCAATGGTCCATAGACCATTTCATTTATCGTAGCCTACATGAGACGTACTAAGTGATGAGGATACATGACCGGGTTTTTGATTTGATGTTCATGTAATTTTCAAGGTCACGGACAGAGTGTGAAATTTCACTGCTGGATGGCACTTTTCATGGCTGTTTGTTCAGGATTGATTGTTCAAATTAGCGTTACGACGGATGTGTCTAGGTACAATCCAATCACACTTCAAAATGGCTCTAACCTGTCTTAAGCCACTTTTACACTACGCAGAATTTTGGCCCGGATGAACCGTGCCGTGCTCGACCCGGGCCAGGCCCGCCTCAGAAAGAGCATTTTACCCCATTTACACTGCACCATGAAAACCGTGCCAATATCTGAATCGCCGGCTCTCCTTTCTGTGGAGGTAGGAAATCTCCGTCATTTTCAATATGGCCGCGCCCATGATCATTTGCGGCAATGACGTATTGAGTTCAAGGCCGATAAATGAGCATGCGCACTTCACTAAAGGCGAGTCATTCAAGTGGGGCGAGCCCAGTAGCGTGTTTACACAATGCAGTTTTCCAGCGGAACCGTGCTCGACCCGGGCCGTCCGGGTCGAACCCACCTCCTGTTGAGGGGTTCGGCCCGGATGAAAGTAGCGCCGTGCCGAGCCCAGTTGTGCCCTGCCAACCCATTTACACTATTACCTTTTTTGCCGCGCCGTGCTCGACCCGGGTCGAGCACGGTTGAAAACACGTAGTATAAAAGAGGCCTAAGGCTGCTAAATTTCGAAATTGGGCATTGGCCCATCATAGCCTAAATAGGGCTTTTAACTACTGCAGCTAGAAGTAGAATGTAGAAATCTATGTAGTCTTCATGTGTATCGGTACAGCAAATTTCAGCGTGATCAGACTTTAAAGATCGCTGCCAAGCAGCCATCTTGGAAACTGGAACATTTTAAAACCTTTGTGACCAAGATGTACTCGCACATGTCTGATGATGGTCATTTGATGTAAAATGAATGAAGATTTCATTTGGGGCTTTATTTATGGAGTGCAGTTTGATAAACCCAAATTTGAATTTGAGTTCCTAAGGTAAATATAAACCAGGACACCCTCATAATGTTTTGGACTTTGCATCAACGAAACAAATTGAATTTTAGTTTCGTGTGCGAGCTGCAAACTGGAGTCAAAACTAACTCTAGAACCAGAATGCCGGTACCGGTATTGAACTTGAACAGGTTTTGGAAAACATATTCAGGCCTCGGGGGATATGAATTGATGACTACACAAGTATACAGGGTACATGCAACTCTCCGACATGTCTGACACGTGGTAGAAATCCAAAAATCACATTGAAAAATGGTGGGTGATTACTATTGTTTACCCAGGTGGATTTTGGGGTGAGTTATCTTCTATTTTCTCTCATTCATCGTACCTGGGAAGATGTTTTTATTCTTTGACATTGTGGTTCCCAAAAGCCTCCGCTGTAGATTGTTCTATGCTTCAGACAGAAAATAAAAATGCATTACAAAATGTATGTAGCAAATCGGGTCGATTCGCCAAAAATGTAGTTAGTCCCTGACCTGTGTTGAAGAGTGGCACGGTGGTGCCGGCTGTCGAGAAAAAGTGGAAACCATGCTCCTTTAAGTTTAAGGTGGGCTGGAGGACTAAGTACATGTATTTACACGGGTTTATTAGATACGGCAAAAAATAGGTGTACGCACAAGAAACCCGGGGTTTTGGATAGGTGGATGTGCTTATGTGTTTACAAACAGTGAGCAGCATCAGATTCAGTTTTAACAGAAATCTCCGCTGTGGCACTCATCAATGAAATGACGTCACTACAGATCACATGATTAGTACCGGTAGTATTACGGATTTCACTACTATGTCTGTTGACAAGTACCCCTCGAAGAGGTAGGATTCAGAGAAATGTTAGCACTTCTGGGACTGCTGAATGTAGGAATACAGGACTAATATGAACAAATATGCTATTGTCAAATTCACCGAGTAGCCAATCAGAGAGAGGCAAGCTGTGCTGTCGATGTAAAAACTCAGTAGTGGCCTTTAGCGCATGTCTGTCAGCACAACATGATTTTATGAATGGATCGGGCCATGTGATGAAAACAATGTCAATGACGGCCCACGAAATAACTCATGGTATATTTTCTTTCAACATTGAAGGTAGTGGAAGCACGAAAATTGACAACGTTGGCCGCCAATGACAAGAGCACTCGCTCTGATGATGATGTCATGTTCGTCAGCCCTCAAGCAGGACCTTCCCGTACATACCGCAGTCTTAGCCCAGGAGGTATGTTTTACATTGGAAGTGAATTTCATTTCCACCTCCTACTCGAGTTTCGGTCTTCTAAGGTTACTTCAGATATACTCATGCTGTAGGTTTAGGCCTAGCCCACAATATAGACCATACAAAGAATTTATCAGATTCTATTCAACATAACTGACCAATGAGTGAGTCGTGGGTTACTTGCACTGGGCCGCAAAGACTGCTTTGTTGGCAGGCACTATTAAAAGAGTGTCTGTTACAATCACTACATGTAGTGAATCACAATCACTACATGAAGATAACGATGTCAATAATCTGTGATCTGATAAATCTGTCTTCAATAGCCCTTTCCCTCCTCGCCTGTCACATTGAACAGCTCTTTATTTTCCCATGCATATTCAATAGGGTAGGCGGTCATATGGGTGTTCAAAAGTAACCTTAGAAGAACGAAACTAGAGTTCCATCCTTTGCATTGGCAGTTTTCACTTAGTGTAGCGAAAGGGCCATTTCTAAAATGCGGATTCGGCGGAATCTGTGGATTAAGGTTAAATAGGGGGGTTCAGTCACGCAATTAATCGGCCTACACATGCTTGAATGTGTAAAGGTCGATTTTTTGCCGTTTATACCGGAGTTCGAAGGGGATGTGGCGTAGGCCATCAGTTCGTTACCCGTTTGGAAGGGGGTGGGGTGGGGTGGGGTGGAAGGATTTTAAATCAAAATTAATGTTGTGATACGCTGGCATATAAATGTAGCAGTCATTGTTTTTAAATTCCAAATCTGGGCGCAGTTTGGGAGTCGCAATTTGCTTAAAGGTTTTGGGAAAAACAGCAATCAAAAGCATCTTTTCCAACACACAGTGAACACGGCCGGCAAAGCGCAGTCCAAATGACATCGCAAATAGTTGATCCCAGAATTTTATTCGACAAGCATTGTAAACATACATGTATGAGGCACACATCCCGTTGGCATTATGAGGATAAATACACCTGGGAAGCGGAAACAAAAGGACCACAGATAAGGGCCTTGTACAAACATGCACGGTAGGGCCTATCCCGGGCACGGTATACTCTAGTGCAGATTATATACACACTTGGGCTATTAATTGCATGACTGAATGCGCCGATTTAACTCCATTCCGCAGATTCCGCCGAATCCGCATTTTAGAAATGGCCTAGCGAAAGCAATCTTTGTCTTTTGCTTTCACTGTCTTTTTTCTGACAAACTTCAGATTTCTCGTCTGCCCCTGGATCCCCACAAAGTTCCAATGGCGAACATTCAGAATTCTCAGCTGATGATTCGAGTTCTTCAGTAAGAAGTGTTGGTTCACTCATTGTCACTGGCTCCCTGCAGTTCGCAGATCGTTACAATCCTCCATGGAGCAAGTTACCTTCGAAGTTAATGCGGCAGCTGGAAAAAAAGAAACGACCACAACCTAGTGATCGGAGGGAGTTTGTCAGGTTGGTGTGTGACGATCTCCTTCTGAACGTCCAGAAACCTGGGCGCAAAATGCTAAGCCGCATTGCTGAAAATATTGTTAGAAGTATCCTGCTTCTTTTCGCGATGAAGCTGATGGGCATGTGATTGGTACTGGGTTTGAAAAACTTTTAAACCAACTTGATTACCGTATAAACAATGTTTGTCGGCCAGTGGTCAGTTTGAAGCAGGCCAAAGTCCCCAACATATCTGATGACTCCAACTCCAAAGAAACCAAATCAAAGAAAACGAAAGACAAATATGGGTGTGCAATGTGGGAGGTCGAGTTGCCAGAAGGTGAAACTGAGGATACACAGAACGAGAAAAAACAGTGGTTGAAAGATGAATACAAGAAGAAAGAAGACGAAAGGGATCATATGAAAATAAGTGAAGAAATGAAGGCGAGTTACTGCTCACAACGGAAGTTACTTAACACAAACCCGAGAATCGCTGATGCTCTAGAGGAATGGCCATTTTTGCGAGAAGAAAGGTATCTTCTGGAACATTTTCAAATTTTAATGGATTTCTCGATCCATGATAAGCTCGATGAAGCGGTAAGTGCCCGGATTAAAGGCCAGCGTCTGTATCGTTACCTGTCATCCAATTCTTCAAAGAAGAAAAGTGCGTCAACATGGATCCGCCGGATAGAACTACAGACGACGATAGATAGAAACGCCACTCCGCAAACATACGCAGTACTCCCCCTCTTACTGGCCTACTTTGGGGAAAAAGAAGAGCTCCTGCTGCGTTTCTATGAGGTAATTCTTTGTGCCATCCAGTTTATGTGTTCTCGAGGTGATATGATGCTCTGCTGACCATCCTTAAAACTTGGTACACTAAGAACAGGTTTAGGGAAAACGATGAGAGATAAGACTGAGGTTACATTATACAATGTTACAGATGAAATGGGGGACGTCGGACTTGTGACTGGTGTAGAAAACTTTCACAGCAAACTCTTTGTCTTCAAAAATGTTGTCATAAAGGGGGATTGATTGTTCCTATGTTTTGGAATTTACTCATCTGTCATGGTGGTATTCGTTGTAGGAAGATGCAAACCAGGCTACAGTTGAAGCCGACGAAGATCTTCCGCCAAGCCCTTGTCTTGCAGTTGCAGGTAGATAGTGAATATCTGCCTTTCCTAAATCAAAATGTTGATAATTTACCAAGCTGGAATCTAAGAAACCAATGGTCTCCTGGTATTGCAAAAATGCCCCTGTCATCACCGTGTTGTGTTGCCGCCTTTCGGTGGATCAGTGCATCAAGTGGTACATACTCACTACCTTTGTCATGTCTCTTGCTGAAATCAATTGTCACCATGAACATACCATCTGTTTGACTTTCAGGCGACAACATCTTCAAAACCAAAATGATTTTTCTGTGTGTCGAGAAGAAAGTTGTCACTTCGTGTACCACTGGCATCTGGCCAGCAATGAAAATGCTGTTGGCCGTGTATTATGTTTTTAACATGCAGTATCAAGTTGGCTCGGAGAATACGCTTGAGTTCATTCAAAGGTGGGTCTCTCAAAAGTTATACACTGGTTTCTCCTACAAAATATTTTTTTAACATTATTACCTTTTAGAGCAAAATGAATGGGTGTACATGTTTTGTTTGCTGTTCTCATTCATTGGTAACATCTTTTTTATGTTGCAGTTTATCATTATACTACCTGTGCATGTACCATGTGATACATGTAGATGCCTTGATCATACCTGTTTCAGCATTAATCCTTTCAGCATTCTGGAGTACCCGCACCAGAAGTTCTCACCATGAAGTTTTAATGTCCTTGTATATCCTGGATTGGCGACAGGGAAAGATTCCATTAAGTTTCTTAACTAACAATATTGATTAGTCACTCTCCATGTAGTGTTCCACGGTGCATAAAGTAAAGCTGAAGTTAGACTTTCTCAATGTTTGAAGCATTGAGTAAAGTTAGAGATTAAGGAAAGTCTGGGTGAAGTCCAACCCGAGCATACGGCCCTTACATATCTTTCGTATTTTTCAGGAGCTTCCTGGGGATAAACCCCGATACGGGCACGAAACGGGCTAAGAAGAGGGCTAGAAGTATCAGCCCAAATGTTCTGTCACTCATTACAGCATTAAAGGACTTCGAATCGGACTGGACAGAAGAACTAGATGTAAACTGAAAGAGATGATCTCAACGAGATGCACATGAACTGAAGGAGATGCACTGTGAAATTGTCATTGATCTATGACATGTTGCATTTTTAGCTTTTCAACATTGTTTGTGTCCTTGTTGAATTTTTGTGTTAAAAAATCTTTGGAAAACTTTTTAAGAATTGTACATTGTAATTGTCGGTGTATTTTTGTGGTTTAGATCATAACTGTGTATGCATTGGGTTGGCATCTAAAGTTGAAACAAGTTCAAAAGAAAACATGTTCACTCATGCCAAAAAAGTAAATAGACAGTGGTTTTTTGGTGTTCTGTTGCTGAGGTATGCATGGGGTTGCAGCTTCGATAACTGGCCCCAGAACATCTCATCTGTATGTCAAGGGGGAAATGTTTCATTAGTTTCTTTACCATGATTCTTAGAATTCTTCAAATATTCATGGTAAATTTGGTTTTATGAAAAACCAAAAAGTTTAAAAATATCATTTTTAATGATATTTTGAATGATATTCTTGAAAGATTTTGTTCATTTTTTTCCTTGACATTTTCTCTTTGACATGTTGTATGTAAGGCCATGAATAAAGACTAGCAAATGCTTTTACTTCAACTTTGTACAGCATTGCTTAGTGCATTTGCATTGCAAAATTCTAGTAAAAGCATTTGCTAGTCTTTATTCGTATGACCAAATACCTCAGCTAGAACCTAAAATTGTGCATACAGCATAAAACCCCCAACTGTCCATTTACTTTTTGGCATGAGTGTACCATACCTCGAGGAAAAATAAAGAGTTATGGATGGCAGTTCACATGTATATTTTTTAAATATTTTGAACTTGAATAGAGCCATAGTTATAGTCTCGCGTCACCAGCCTCTCTCTCTTACAGGAGAGAGTCTGGTAGCAAAGGCCAAAACTTTCGTTACCGCCAGGTGGCGAGTGTCCAGCTCAGAGCATCCGAATCTGATTGGCCAACGGCTGATTAAACATGGCTGCGCCCGTGAAACGCATGATGAACGAACAAGGAACGAAATAGTCCGAGGGAAATGTTACCTTTTTAACACGTTTTATCGTGGTTTTCACCGAGTGATATGTANTTTGTACATGATGAACCACTGGAGCTGACTTAAACATCAAGCACTGTACCTCACATAGGTCTTCCCAACCAATTTTCGTGGAAATCTTGTAATTAGTGACAAAACATTTGGGATGATACTTCTAGCCCTGCCAAAATTGAAAGGCTACTTTTAAAAGTGCAATCAGGTTAATCATTGGCACATGTACATGTAGGATCCTCACCAATTTTTTATCATGGTATATCAGGTACATCTAAATGAGGATACATGATAACATCGAATTTTGATTTGACCTCTTTCAAGGTCACAGACGTCAGAGTTTCAAATTTTGCCATTAGGTGGGACGTTTCTTGGTTGCTGTGGCTATTGACCTGAAAATTGGTACATATCTTCAGCAGAAAATTAACTTGATCTAAAGTACATTTTTAACTTGAACCTCATGGGCCAGAAAGGACCAATGCACTTAATGTGCTTTTCAGAATGTCCACTCATTTTTGCACTCATTTTACCTTGCAATGGAACCTAACCACAAACCACAAATTGGCCAATTACGTGTGCATGTCAATCACGGTTGACCGACTTCTAATAGGACCTTGTTCAGGTCTGTACTCTGATTCAAGATAATCATGCACACGTAATTGGCCCATTTGTGGTTTGTGGTTAGGTTCCATTGCAAGGTAAAATAAGTGCAAGAATGACTGGACATTCTGAAAAGCACTTTAGACCCAGTTAATTCTTGGCTGCTCATTGACCCAGGTGAGCAGAAGTTCATTGACCATTTCATTTGATATGTTCTTAATGGCATTTTAAGAACTGTTGATAATAAAATGGTTATTTGGTTATTCTTTCTAATAATAGATGTTATATTAATGTCTTCCCTGGTTGCTTGTGACTAATTTGGTATAATGATTACATACTACTGTTGCACTGAATCAAACTTGCAAGCATACTTTGAGTGATCTCGCTCTGGATTCAGGATAATGGTAAAATTTTAAAACCTGTAGTAATATTCATTAAACCAAATTCCCGTGCTTTACTTAGTCAGTTGACAACAACCAGGGTGAATAAAACATAAAAAACACTATCCAAACAACTTTGTCATAGCGTTTAGGCTGTTGTTGTGATGGTGTTTGTTTCATTGAAACTTGTTTCCAGTTGTTTATGTTTGATTCATTGAATTGAATAAGGGCCTGTTTCGAAAAGAAACACATGATGATTTGAGCCTGTTCTGTATGTGTACCTATGAGTGTAATGGTACATGTAGTTTGTTGGTGTGTAAGGAGCCTGGCAGGGGCTGCACAATGCAAATAATAGAGAAAACACACAAAATGTTATCTCAGGTTCTGAAATGATGTGTCAAACAATTAGTGTGATGCAACTGTGATGTTAACTGTTCTGCATACACCAACCATAAGCCAAAGGATAGCTTTATACAGTTTCTTGTCGGCAGTTACTCCCATCGCACTTCGACAATTTAGTTAGTGGAATGTGTCATTGTAGTAATAATGATTTACGATGTCCCTGTTGATGTTATTTGTTGAAATGCCAGAAAAGGCATATTCATGCTAATTTTATTTCTCATTGTATTCTTGTGGATTTCAACTCAAATATATAAAAATATTCTGCTGTTGACATTATAGCAGTACCGGTAAAGTCAATATCCTGTGTGATAAACAATGCCACCCAGCTTTTTACCTGTGGATTGCTCAATACTACCTAGGGACATTGAGTCACTGATGTAGCTTATACCTGTGGTTTTGCAACTGAATTGGCACATTGGCTCAGTTCCCTAACAAGTTACAGTAACCACTAATTTCACGTATGGGCATTTTCCACGTTAAAAGCTGGGTGACAATGGCAGTGGTAAATAATCATCATCAAGCGTTACCCAATGGGTAAGCATAATCATAATAACTGAACTATGTTTTTTTGTTTTGAAAAGAAACACATGATGATTTGAGCCTGTTCTGTATGTGTACCTATGTGTGTAATGGTACATGTAGTTGTTGGTGTGTAAGGAGCCTGGCAGGGGCTGCACAATGCAAATAATAGAGAAAACACACAAAATGTTATCTCAGGTTCTGAAATGATGTGTCAAACAATTAGTGTGATGCAACTGTGATGTTAACTGTTCTGCATACACCAACCATAAGCCAAAGGATAGCTTTATACAGTTTCTTGTCAGCAGTTACTCCCATCGCACTTCGACAATTTAGTTAGTGGAATGTGTCATTGTAGTAATAATGATTTACGATGTCCCTGTTGATGTTATTTGTTGAAATGCCAGAAAAGGCATATTCATATTAATTTCATTTCTCATTGTATTCTTGTGGATTTCAACTCAAATATCAAACTATCCTGCTGTCAATAGCAGTACCGGCGGTACCAGTAAAGTAAATGTACGTGCTGTCTTTGGCACAATGGATTAATGTGTCTGTGTGATAAACAATGCCACCCAGGTTGGTTTTTCCTGTGGATTGCTCAATACTACCGATGACATTCAGTCACTGATGTAGCTGTTTAGCTACGCTGGAACAGCGTAGCTTATAGAATACCCGGGGCTGTTTGGGAGCTGGATTGAAAGTAGAGCGTGCAAAATACCTAATATTTCCGATCTGCAGCAGTCCTGGTGCANGATGAGAGTTGTTATTGATGAAACAAAGATTATTTTTGCATTGGATTTGTTTCTTGTGTTATTTCTCCATGTAGTGTTGTATTCCTCACTTTTCATTCATCACACATTTTTTCGTAGATTGATTTGCTGGTGTTGTACGCTTCCCTGTCTTGTTTCATTAGCGATCTGGACCAAACTTTAAAACTAATGTCGTCTGTTTCAGCAATAATGCCATCTGGGTTGAGTTTTTCAAAACTGGCATAGTGCTCTTTTGTTATGAGAGAAATGCTCTTTCAAACAACTGGTCCCTTCTGCTGGCAACTGCAGTTTTCCAGTGGGATTAATGTTAAAAAACTAAGCAGTAAATCACAGTTTTCGAGGAGTCACTGTATTTTGTCACAATTTGACGTGCAACTGTTTGGGATCGAACAGAGCCATGTTTTTAACGCCTGTCTGTAAAACAACACAATACTGTATAGGGCGGCCTATTTGAAAGAGATTTCACATGGCAATATGTTGAAAAACAGTATCCCTGTGTGTTACTCACATGGCCCTCTGTTGAAAAACAGTATCGTGTATTATTTCACATGGCCCTCTGTTGAAAAACAGTATCGTGTATTATTTCACATGGGACACTGTTGAAAAACAGTATCCCTGTCTATGGCATGCTGTTGAAAAACAGAATCCTTGTGTATTATTTTACATGGCACACTGTTGAAAAACAGTATCCTTGTGTATTATTTCACATGGCATACTGTTGAAAAACAGTATCTCTGTGTATTATTTTACATGGCACGCTGTTGAAAAACAGTATCCTTGTGTATTATTTTACATGGCACACTGTTGAAAAACAGTATCCTTGTGTATTATTTCACATGGCATACTGTTGAAAAACAGTATCTCTGTGTATTATTTTACATGGCACGCTGTTGAAAAACAGTATCCTTGTGTATTATTTTACATGGCACACTGTTGAAAAACAGTATCCTTGTGTATTATTTCACATGGCATACTGTTGAAAAACAGTATCTCTGTGTATTATTTTACATGGCACGCTGTTGAAAAACAGTATCCTTGTGTATTATTTTACATGGCACACTGTTGAAAAACAGTATCCTTGTGTATTATTTCACATGGCATACTGTTGAAAAACAGTATCTCTGTGTATTATTTTACATGGCACGCTGTTGAAAAACAGTATCCTTGTGTATTATTTTACATGGCACACTGTTGAAAAACAGTATCCTTGTGTATTATTTCACATGGCATACTGTTGAAAAACAGTATCTCTGTGTATTATTTTACATGGCACGCTGTTGAAAAACAGTATCCCTGTCTACTATTTTACATGGCATGCTGTTGAAAGGCAGTATCCCTGTGTATTATTTTACATGGGATCTGTTAAATGACATTACCCCTGTCTATTATTTTACATGGCACTTTGTTGAAAAACAGTAGCGCTGTGTTTCATTTCACATGGCACACTGTTGAAAAACACTATCCCTGTGTACTATTTTACGTGGCATGAAGTTAAAAAACAGTTCCCCTGTGTATCATTTCACATGGCACACTGTTGAAAAACAGTACCCCTGTGTACTATTTTACATAGCACGCTGTTGAAAAACAGTCATCTTGTAATATAAACTTACAGTGAACTTGTAAAAAGAACTCCTCTGCTGTTGATTTACATGTAATGTTTTTTAACAGTGAAATCACTGGCAGCTCAGTTGCCAGCGATTTTTTTGTAAATTTACAGGGAAATTTCTAACAGTGTAGTTGCTCCTAGTGGAAATGGTCAATTACTGTGGAATGACCCCTACACTGTAAAATACTCCTTCAGTGCCCATTGACTTTTGCTAAAACAATAGGAAAAACCATAGTAACTTTGGGGCTCTGTACTGTGAAAACTGTAAGAGATACACCTTTGTGGTAATAGAAATGTTTGTAGGACATGACCCATAAAACATTTTGGCAAAAATTTTTTCAACCCACACTATCCTATATTTTATGCAAATGAGCTAATTTGCATAAATTATACCTCGGCGACAATTTTTTTATAACTACCTAAATTTCAGGCAAATTTCAGGCATGAAAATGTATAAATTGGGTATGTAGCATTAGCTGACACTGGAATAGACAATATTTTCATGTTTTCTGCCAGAAAATGTTGATAATAACCAGAAAAACAACTTACACTTAGGTCATGATTGTGACCTCTACATTTCGTTACAAAATAAAGTGTGTAAGTTTAGGACAAATGACATTATATTCCAACTGTCATGGTAAATAATTCTCTCCATCCTGTGTTCGAGGCAGTTGTTCCAACTGATCATGCAGACCACTTTCTCGAAGAATTCCAGCATCGTGCCGACGCCCCTCCACTGGCCCATAGAGGTTGGCGATTATCCCATTTGGCAGGGTCACGGACTGGGATTTGATGGCGTGTACCCTCTTGTGACCATTATAAACCGCTCGTTGATAGCGAGTGGGACGGCATATGGGCCTAACAGTTCCATCGATGAAGCCGAGACAGTTTGCAAGTGGTGCATCCGTTGCATGAACCGCATGCGCATACGATTCAAGATGATGTCTGAGTCCGATCCAGTTACTGAGGATGAGGTTCGGAGGTTAGTCTCATCAGGTGCAAACAAGTCTTGCGCTTTAGATCCCCTTCCAACTTGACGCAAAGGACCCGGAACGCCGCGCAGCGGCCAGATAGCGAAGCTGCTGACGTCACAGGCGGTCCGACTCTGAATTTCTCCTCATGTAAGAAATTCGGCTTCTGGCAAACAGCGTGCCAAAAACACACAATACGGCATTGTTAAGGCGGGGGGCTACCTATAGCTGAGCTCATTCCCTAGTGGCAATCCACGGAACTGGCCTTTGTGCGACCAGTCATTCACATTCAGATTAAATCCGCTCACCCTGGTATACTGTTTTCGAAAACCAATCTTCAGTGTACGTGCCGACCCTAAATCTTTTGTGTCCACTGCGGGTATTGTTCAGCTCTGTCACT
>NMRB01000728.1:221196-248599 GCA_002633025.1 Notospermus geniculatus
TCACAGAATCCTTCGAATCTTTGTGCAGAGAAGTAAGTTCAGTATACAAAGTTATCACACGTGGCTTCCCCTTCGGCATGTAATGCTCCCTCAGGATTTTCAGTGCATTGCGCCCGTCATCCACGGCATCTCTCATAATAAGTGACAAGCTTCGGTCATCTAAAAGTTGTACAATCTCGGCAAAAACCTGAGCGTTCTTCGCTACATCGACTTCTCGGTCGGCACATGTCAACGTTTCATACAGTTTTTGGAGTCTCATATGTCCCATAAATCTTACCTCCCAGAGTTCATATTTGCGCTCGTCTCCATCGAACATCAGCCGTTTGCTGGGCCCATAACCTGTTGAACTTGCCATCGTCGCCTCAGCGGTATAAGTCTTGACGGAGGTACATGTACTGGACAGAAGTATGGTGGAGGTAAAATGGATAAAAGAACCAACACTGAACTGCCGTGGTAAAAGGTCCGGAAGGAATGAGCTATTTATTATACCCAAGCACATATAGGGAACTAAAAGGACATCTATTACAGCTGAATAATTCAGTACAAAAGGTTACAACACACAGTAAAAAGACCAATCCAGCTGGTCATGCGTTATGACACAATAAGGGGTAGACAAAAGAATAAAAGCACAGCTGAGGTTTACAATTCAACAGTACTTGCCAATAAATCGCGCTGAAACTTGCAACTCGGTAAACTCCACATTCAGAATAGTGTTCTGATACTCGCGTTGAAGATGAGCCGGCCGTCATTAGCGGCGAATACTTATGGTCCCAAACCAGACACAACAAAGCCACGTGGTCAGTCTCCAGTCAAAACAAGAGCACATGGAAATTTGGGGCTCTTGAAACTGCTTGTATTTATGAATGAAACTGCTCCCCATAGAGGATGATGGTGGCCTGAATGCCGGGAAATCACGTCTACGGCTCTGTGAATTTGTTGCAATGCATTTTAATTTTGCGGTTTTTGCGGCGCCGAGCTGTCCGCAAATTATAAAGGCGCAAAATATTATTCTGGGGCAGAAATACTGAGGGTCCGCGAAAAAAACCATCCGCAAAAATTTCCCGTTTTACAGTATTGTTTTCGTGTCAGGTGGAGACATTTTTGCCTGGCAATTTCTGACAGTGAAGGAATCAATACTTTTTTCAGCCTTTGGCTAATCTTTAGCATAATGAAATGGTCCGGCTATGTACTTAACTACAATGCAGTGGTGTGACCTCTCGCCGTGCTTTTCGCATACAGGGGTTTGACACGGGTATGGAAAAACATGGGTATTTTCAACTTTAGCTAACTGTACATGTACGTACACATGTAAACATGTCATTGGTATGTACAGCCAGTGGTGACGTAAGAATGAAGATGTGTGGGTCAGTTTTCTTGCACCAGGAACTCCGTTTTCCTATAAAAGAGTCCTACAAGTTGTCGTCCCTTCGGTATACGGTAATAAAGGCACTGGAAAAAAGGCACTGGAAAAAAAGGCACGGAAAAAAAGGCACTAGGTAAAAAAGGCACTGGAAAAAAAGGCACTAGGTAAAAAAGGCACTAGGAATAGGTAAAAAAGGCACTACGAAATAAAGGCACTAGGGAAAAAAGGCACTCCGAAAACAGAAACTAGGGGAAAAAGGCACTTTTTACAAAATGTGTCTTGGCCTATGCTGGTCAATTTGTACCTTTTTATAACATATTTGATTTTCTTTTTCACTTTTCAGGCTTAGATTTTGCGCGAGTCCATGTTCTGTGGTTTAAAGGCATGCCTGGGTCCACGTTTTGGAGTCTTTGGCTGGGGTCCCATCTTAAGCCACTGATGGGCAGTCATGCCGTAGGTCTAATTTATCTGATGGCCCAATCAGATATATATCATGGGGCCAGGGGGGTCCCCGGGAGGGGGTCATGCCTGAGGACCTCTGGCAAAAAGAACTCCTGAAAAAGCTTTGATTTTAACTCATTATCATTTATGTACCGGTAGCGAAATGATTGTCGAGTGCAAATGATCAGGGACCTGTTTCATAAAGCGACTTTAAGCTCATGCATTTGTTGTCATGGTACCATTAACTTAAATGCATTTTCCATTTGGTTAAAGGTACCATTAGCTTAAGTTACTTTTTGAATCAGGCCCCAGGACATTGATTTTGCACCTGCAAATAATAGGAGGGCATAGTGTCACTCCTTTAGTTTCTTGTGTATTGTACTTGTCAGATTCTCATTGTTACACTAATGCCCTAAAAACCGCAAAGCTGTGTCACATTACATGACTTCCGCATTCCATTAGGTCGAAGATAGATGTTGCCAGACTTTACTTGTCAGATTCTCATTGTGACACTAATGCCCTAAATACCGCATTATTAGCCCTGATAACAATATTGAGCGACTTCTACTTGAGTGTAGGAGGAAACCGAAGAACCCGGAGGAAACCGAAGAACTCGGAGGAAACCGAATAAATCGGAGGGAGTAACCCTCTCCACCGCATGATGTCAACCCTGGACCTGATTTTGTCAAAAGTGCCTTTTTTTCCAAGTGCCTTTTTTTCCTAAGGCCTTTATTTCCAGTGGCATTTTTACCTAGTGCCTTTATTTCCTAGTGCCTTTTTTACCTAGTGCCTTTTTTTCCGAGTGCCTTTTTTTCCTAGTGCCTTTTTATTACCTATTGCTTTTTTTTCCAGTGCCTTTTTTACTTAGTGCCTTTTTTACCGTGCCTTTTTTTCCAGTGCCTTTTTTTCCAGTGCCTTTTTTACCTAGATTCAGTTCCTTCATATCATACTGCCATGAACCACATCAACCCACACAAGGTTTTGAATGAGCAGCAAGCAGCACTTATGACTTGGCCCAGTAGAATATCTGGCCAATCAGACTGAGTGCATTCCCTTCTCGGTGCGTATTACTTGGAGCAGGCGGTCTTGAACCAAGTTAATCAACCGGTTTTACATACTTCGAAGACACTAGAGTATACCGGCATGACCGGTACATTATGTACTTACCATACAGTGGTGAAGGCACTGTTCCACAACCGTGACACATTGGACAGACTGTCATACCAGGGGACAGTTCACGTGGCAATTGTACAACTTCATGATTATTATCAGACATGGTTGCAGTTTTGTCACATCATATTCTTCCAATGATAATTGCCAACCTAAACCAAAAAAAAAGATAAAATACATGTAGCCGCGTAGCAAAGTTTGTCACGCAGGTATCTCATTGTATCAGTCATGTCAGTATCGTCATTTGGTGGCACGTTTTGTGACTATTTGACTTAGTAGTATCCAGTGTTCTCCACAGGTTCTGGACTAAGAGGGGCGGCAGTGGGCCTGGTGCCGAACGCACCGCGTGAGGAGCCAAAGGCGCCTTCTGGCGGGGGTCTGGAGGCCCTCCCCTAGCGAAATTTGGATTTTAGGTTCTCTGAGATGCGTTTTCTGAGCATCTGAGATACATAATTGAGTGAGCTAAATCATAAATATTAGGACTAATTTTTAAGAGGGGCGGATTTTGCCGTCGGTATTTTTAAGAGGGGCGGGCCGCCCTTTTTTAACTGGTGTGGAGAACACTGACTATCTTCTCTGCCCAGGAACATTTCTATTTATTTAACATTTGTCATTTGTTCTTCTGTTACATTCACCCAGGTGAGCACATGGTCCATGGACCATTTCATTGGAAGATTTTAATGCAGTGTGTACGTCAATAACTGTTGAGGGTGTCGGCAATAATCAAGTGGAATATTTTTCAACAAAATGTATAAAAAACAATCATGATTTTCTTTATTTCTATTACTCTCATAACTACCAAAAAAGACCACGAGTTTACATTCTCCTTGGTGACTGATGGCTGCGAGATGGGGATGAATACGCGACGAAATGTCCCCAAAATAGGGTAAAAAATAGAGGGTGTCTGGGCTTCAGGGGAATCTAAAGGCCTGGTCTAGTCGAGATGCTCCAAATGGTCTGTTTGAGGTTGGGCCAATATTGAAAACTTGAGAAGTCACTTGATGACATCTCTATTGCATCATGACAAGATTTCAGTCTCTTAATCCAGAAGCAGAAAACTTAAGTGAAAAACATCAGAAAACAATAGCAGCATTTTAAATCAATGCAATGGGTTGATCACTGCTAACTGGGTTGGTGACGTGGAAAAGTCTCTTGAACGAAGATCTTGCTGAATATTTCAAGGTACCATTAGATTATCTAGGTTTTGACACCACCAAGGTCAAGCAAGAATTCAAAGAGATCTGAAGATAACAGTTAAAGCGAATTGATAGCGGATTTTGTTTACATTTGGCTGATGTTTGTAAACACAAAATTCAGCCAATCAAAATGCACGAAAATTTCTTTGTTGACATTCTGGAGAAGTTTGTTTACATTTTTTGCTGAAAATTTGTCCCCTTTCAAATTCTATTTCTAAATCAATTTTTTTCGCTTTCGATTCGCTTTAAGCATTTCTACAAGGGTGTGGGCTACCGTGAGCTTTGGCAGACACATTTTTTTGGTTAACAGGCGAAAGTCATACCCGAACATACAATGTACCGGTACTGGTTGAGTTTGATGAGCATTGGACCTGCAAATGGTCAGGTGGAGGCAGGGTTCAGCCACCTTAGAGCCATGCTTACAGACACACGGCTAAATATGAGCCAATGGAGAACATGCTCATGATAAAGACCATCATACATGGAGTCCAGATGACCGAGATGAAATTATTTCATAACCCATGCCCCACTCACTGTATTGAATTTGAATAAACACAAATCATCACCGCGATTCTTGACGTCAGTGCACGACGTAGTGTAAAATGTACTGCGCACCATCTGAATACATTAGGCCTACAGTTTTTGTTCAATGTGTCGTGTGTGCTGAAACCTATGCCTTGATTCTCTGATGTACGTAGGGGCCTATCAGACAAGCATTTTGGGGACCTTCGCAAGCTATTGAGACCTCTATGTCCATGCTCTCTCCTAACATTTTGAAAATATCGGGTCACCCTAATCTGCGTGCCACGTGCCGTGTGCCAAGTGCCACGTGCCAAGTTCCACGTGCCGCGTGCCATTTTTTATCAAAATTTTATAAAAATTGCTGAATTGTAATTTATCAAAATTAGGTGTTGGGGTGAAGGTGGATGGAAGATGAACTTGAGCATTGATCAAGGGCAAGCCCGTGCATGTTTAAATACTCGTATTGACACTCCCAACATCATTAACATTGCCTGGGAACAAAGGTGGCTAACAGTGAAATGAAATGCTCATAATGTTTTGAAGGTGAGGATCAACCTGAGGGGAATCCGCCATGCATGTCTGCATGCAGTCAAGCTGGCTTGGAACTAGGGCACACGACTGAGATCTATAAAAAAGACCAGCATGGGCCTAGGGATTATAGGCCTACATGTATATGTGGGGCCTTCAGCCAGATTTTGTGGCAATAGATGCCTACATCGTTCAATGGCATTCCCGGCAAAATTTCGATTCTTCAGGCTCCCAGGCCTAGTTTTCTGGCTGGGGCCAAGCAGGCAATGTTTCCATCAAAATGGCAGGCATGCCGGGGCCTAGTGAAAAGGGTAATATAGGGTAGTTTGTTGATGTTTCAATGAGATTGGCCAATGCAGTAAGCTATTACGTACGGCAAAATAACTTTAACAACTCCTGCAAAATTTTTGGCCATCAAAAACATCATTTCCTCCCTTCAACATGTTCAGTCACACTGCCCAATGTCAGTTCAACTTAACTTGGCCAGGCTGAATCAAACTGACTAATAAAATGTAACCTAGCTCTTCTTGTGGTGGATACAATATTATGCACTGTTTTTGTAATCCCTTCTTGTGTGGATATTTAGACATGTTACCGTATTTTCGCGACTATTGGGCGCACCTGACCATAAGGCGCACCTAAATTCGCCCAAGAAAAGTCCGTACATTGGGCGCACTGGACCATAAGGCGCACCCGACTTTGGACTACGTGACATGCATGAGTAACCATAAATCGACCATGCCAACATCGTCATGCATGGTAATCATGGATGTCATCGTGGTCACCACTGATAACTTAGAAATAAAGTATTATGATGTTAAAAACTCGTATTTTGATCCAAAAAGAAAACTGGGCACTGTCAAGTCTTTTTGGTATCAAATACACCTGTTGTTTGTGTTATTTATTCATCTCCAACCGCTGTCATATCCACACTGCCCATGCTGCCATTTCCAACGGCCATCATCATGATCATGGCCATGTGACTGTAGAATTTCTTGTTTTAGTTCTATGAGAGACCACCGCATCCAGCTCTGCCACTTGACCTCCCTCCTTAGTGTTCACTGATGGGGACCTGTGACGTTTGGCTAGTTCAGACGATGAATGCCAACAATATGAAGTGCAGCACAAAGACAATTATTTTCCTATAAATTTCTTTTTATTTACATATAATTTAATAAAGCACATTGTGATTGAGTACTATTTACAAGATATTTTCAGTATGGAGATAAAGACCAAAGGACTAACAGTACCAAAATACCGACAAAGCACATGACAGAGATCACAATTCACATGGTGTCCTGGCAACGGCAGGTCTTTTGTTGGGCAACTAATTAAGTGTCCTCAGACAAATAAACAGGGCAATTAGCATTCCAAACAATATTGTTAAAATACACGGTACCGGGTATGCATAGTTCACACACATGGTTCAACACGTTAATAGTCCACTGGTGGGCCAATATAGCCCAATATAGTTCCAAAATGAGCAGTCCACAAAAAGTCCTATAGGCCTAGGCCTACACGGCGCGATTCAGTCCCGAAATTCAAGGGCGATCATGAGTGTCCCACTCGTCACTTTCGAATCCTTCGAAATCTTCGTCCTCGGTATCGCTATGGAACAACTGCGCAATGACGGGGTCAAAGTCTGCTGCACCATCTGTTTCCATCATTTCGTCCTCCTCGTCGGAGACGAAATCTGTCGGCCGATCAATAATCCCCGCTTTTACAAATCCATTTGTGATCGTCTTTTCGGAGATCGATCGCCACGCATCCACGATCCACTGAGTTACTTGAGCGTACGTCGCTCGACGTTGGCGGCCTGTCTTGGTGAAGGTGTGGTCACCACTGGTCATCCACTGCTCCCACGTGTAACGAAGATGCGACTTGAAAGCATGATTAACGCTAATATCCAGTGGCTGTAGTTTTTTGGTCAGGCCTCCCGGTATGACGGCTAGCGTACTGTTCGTTTTCTTAACCTGAGCCTTGATATCGTCAGTTATGTGCGCCCTCATTGAGTCGTAAACAAGCAGGGAGGGTGACGTGTGGAAAAAACCTCCCGGACGTTTGACGTAGGCCTCCTGAATCCACTCCGACATCTTGCCCTCGTCCATCCAACCTTTTGGATTCACTTTAACGATGATCCCTGGCGGAAACTTCTCCTTTGGCATGGTTTTCCTTTTGAAAATTACCATCGGCGGTATTTTCTTCCCGTCGGCGGTGCAGGCCAGGACAACCGTAAAGCTGGTTTTCTCGTTTCCTGTTGTCCGAATTGAGACCGTGCTGGCTCCTTGCTGCTCCACCGTCCGTGACATCGGAATATCGAAAGTCAGCGGCACCTCGTCCATATTCGATATGTGTTCTGGCTTTATCTTCTTCTCGCCAATCTTCTGTTTCACGAATTGCCTGAATGTGTCAACCTTTTCTTCCCAGTCAGGGGGCAGTTTCTGGCACAGTGTCGTTCGTGCACGAATGCTGAGGTTTTTTCTTTTCATAAACCTGAAGCACCACGATGGTCCGCCATGAAAATCGTCAACTTTCATCTCTTTCGCGATGGTCTGTGCTTTCAATCTTATCGTTACCGTGTTGACGCCTCTTCCGTTCTCCCTCTGCTCCATAACCCACTGCTCAACGCGGTCCTCCAAATCAGGCCATCTTGCCTTATGCCCCCTAAAAGATTTCTGCGTCTTTTTCACCTGGCGTAAAGCATCTTCTTGTTTCCTCCACTTCCGCACCATCGACTCATTGATCCCAAATTCCCGGCCTGCTGCCCGATTCCCATGCTCTCTGGCGAACTCGATTGCTTTCAACTTCAACTCAGCTTTGTACGCGTGTCGCTTCGTGGCAGGCATGATGATTCTTGTCGTCAATTCGTGTTGTATCTGCGTCTGTCGTGGATCTTGTGCTTGTTCAGGATGATATGATCAGAAACGAAATTTGCCCCCTTTTATAATTAGGGCCTGGATCACAAACACCCCAAGCTAACCAAAATATGCAAATTATCGCCGCGAATGTGAGCGTTTTAATTGGTTCCGAATATCTGTGTACTAGTTGGCTAATTTCGCTTGCCTAACATGCCTTATTTGCATATTATTTTTCTGCAGAACACTTTTTTTAGCTGTTTCAAATGCATCATGTTATGATTTAACCTCTCTGACAAGAATGGATTTATGAGAAAGTGCGCGCAAAACTGAACATTTTCGTACTCGAATGAAAAAAATCGGTTGAGATTTGGCGGAACTGGAAAAATTTCTGAGGTGACCCCCCATACACGGCACACCGCACCACTGGCGAAAATGAAAACAACACGATGAAAATTGAGAGAAATAAAACCAGCATTAGCAATTTCATTTCTCTTGATTTCCATTTGATTTCAGCACGATATATTTAATCTATTTACCGATTATTTACAAATAAATTCGATAGAAGGCCTACAAAGTAGGCCTATTAACCAGTACGGTAAGTACAAACATCGCCTGATGAGATGGCCCCGGAAACATTCTACCAGTCTCGCGCTGGCTCATCAGTACGTCTTGTGGTGTAAACGGTGGATCTGTGAACCAATCTGGTGGATTTTAAAGACGAATAGCAGGAGTTGTGCAAGACTGACATGTGACTGAATCAAGAATGAAAACATGCAAAATGGCCGTTGCAACTTCGAAATGTGGCAATCCATCCACAAAACGTGTTCAAATCACTGGTTTTGCTTGTTCTTATCTCAATTGTACATTATGACGGACTTGGCCCATGAAAACGAGTATACCTGAAGCAGCTATCAGTACTGACTGGATGTATTTCATGGTTATTTCTCTGCCTATCAGCCGTCAGTGAAGTGAATTGACCACCATCGACAATGCTGACGGAGTGACGACGGACGACGCGGTCTCCCGAGGCCTACCCGTGAATTTTTGACTTGAAATTTTTTGTAGCTTCGGCCAACTTTTGCTGGTCTCAAGCCACAGATTAGGCGCACCGAACTATAAGGCGCACCATCGAATTTGGGCCGTTTTTGAGAAAAAATGCCGCGCCTTATGGTCGCGAAAATACGGTAGTTGGTTTGTGGATAATTAGCCCTTTGTTCCCAGACAATTTTGGCAGCGTCAATACGAGTATGAATCACATGGATGGGCTTGCCCTTGATCAGTGCTCAAGTTCATCTTCCATCCACCTTCACCTCAACACCTTATTTTGATAAATTACAATTCAGCAATTATAAAATTTTGATAAAAATGGCACGCGACACGTGGAACTTGGCACGCGGCACGTGGAACGTGGCACGCAGATTAGGGTAACCCTAAAATTCAACATGTTCAATACAGTGGGGCTTTAAAAAGATTTTTAAAGGGGAACTGACCACTTTGCCAGCCAAACTGGGCAACCAACACCTCAAAATGCCTTATGATATCACTTCAGGACTCACAACAGTTTGATTCGAAAATCTCCACCCATTTCCGAAATATACACCAAAATGTAATTTTTGAATTCAAATTTCCCGCTCAATTAGTGATGTCATTCAGAGAATGAGCTGAGATTTTTTCACCAAATTTTTGCCAGCCATAAGAGTGGTATCATACCCAACAGCAAAAATAGTGCCAATGGCACTGTGCCCGCTTGGCTTGAAGCATGGTGGTGGGAATCATCATCATCCCCCTAGTGGCAAAGTGAAGAATCGGATTTTGCCAAAAATTTGTCTTTGAGTTGTTACAGCCGAGAGGGAGAGGTAGATATGTGCAAAAGTTTCAAAGCAATGGCTCAGACCATTACAAAAATTGCCAACTTCGTAATTTCAGATTAACTTTGACCTCTGTAATTTGCCCACCACCCTTGCGTCATTTGCCCACCACCCTTGCGACGTCAGCAATGGCGGACACTGTCGGAGTTACGTCATGGATACGATGAATAAAAGAATTTGAATTTGAATTTGAATTTTATCCTGAGCACGCAAAATGTACAAATGCGCTAACGCACTAGGCCCACTGTTGAATCGGCCAATCAGCTTCGCGAACACGTGTGCGCATGCCCGAAGCAGACGACGCCGGCAGCCGACGGGCGAGCTGGCGATTGACCGTGCACTCGCTTCGAGACTCAAATCTAACAAAATTCGGCAAAATTAACCCGCCAGCGATGGGTAGAATATTCTGGAGACAGTTTTACGTCCACCTTGGGCACTGGCATGAACTGTGCACTGGCAGTTTGATGAAAATCGATGGGTGAACGCAGGTGGGCCTACCCCGAAATTGAATTTTTCAAAACTGCAAAAGGAAACAGCATTACGCGCACCATGCCGATGGATGTGCCGACCTCACTTCGAGACACAAACCTAACAAATTTCGACAAAATAAACCGTCCATCCGTGGGTAGAATGTTGTAGAGATAATTTAAAATCCATCCTGGGCATTGGAATGAACTATACACCGGCAGTTCGTGAAAAATCGATGGGTAAACACAGAAAACAAGCTCGAAAATTCAGAAACTTTATTGCGTTGTCAAGGAAGATGACAGTTCGTTGGCGCTCATCGGACCAACTCCGCCACGCCCGCCTTTTCCATCCTCCACCATGTCCTTCGCCAACACCGCATTCTTCCATTAATTTCAATGTACGGTGCCAATTTTTAAGTCCTCATTGTTCTCCACCCTCTAGAATTGCTCTCCCTCTGCGCCCCCAGACTCCCCCTGCCCTGCCCCGACATGCCCGACGGGGGATCCTTGCTGAGCCCGGCCGCATCTACCAGGAAAGGCCCAGGGCCAGGCGGGGAAAAGGCTAACCTCAAGCCCCGGCCCCACCCAAACTAGGCCTACTTCATCAGTAGGCCTAGGCCCTACCAGAACCAAAAACACAGCCTCGGAAATCATGTTCGCAACATCTCACTATAAATCCCCACTAAGCCCCACCATCTAGGCCCAGGCCCTATATTTAAACAGAGGCCTAAAAGCTGAGCTCACTCCTAAGGTGACACCTTGACATATTAGGTCTACCAGGAAAGGTCAATTTAATTTTAAAAGTTACCCGGTGTTATAGTCCATGACGTAAAATTATCGCCGAGTAGGTACATGTTTGGCCTAAATTTCAGAGGGCCTTTAGTTGTGAAATCAAGTGAGTTCCTCTTCATAATTTGTCATTTTTTGACTGACAATATTCTATACATACAATTTTTTGACACTCTGCACTCTGTTCTCGCACAACGATTGGAAGTGGTGCGAGTAGGTATATTCAATTTTCCCACCAAAGAAACTCGGGAATTCCACCTGGAATTCCTCCTCTTTCATGTCTTTTACATCATAGACATTCCACCATCGCGCATAGACTGGTTCCAATCTTTGCCGCGCCACTCTTGGGGCGCTACTGTACGTTGTGGAATGAGCGCCAAGGGAGTTTGGCGGCAAATAGTGCAACTAGTCTACGTCGTGCACAAAAATGGCGTCGGATTCTCGCCTGATGGAGTTCCGAGATGTGAAATTTCGTATTCCGTATGCATTGATAGACGAACTTCGGTCGATTCAAACTGGGTCAGATGCACAACTATTCTGTAAAGACAATTCTGGTGAGATTTTGATGCCGATGTATTCCTTGATACACTAGTTTCTGGAGGGTATGCGTTGCCTGTTTTGTGAAAATGAGTCTCGCTGGCGCGAAACAACACGACAAAATCGTCTGCACGCATCTTGTGCACACGCATGACATGCCACCACCAGTTCAGTTCATGCAGTTCGGTGCATGGCCACATGCATGGTGGTGCGCAGTCCTAGGCCTAGGGTAGGCTATGTCACGTCAGTTGGCTTTTTAGGCCTAGGCCTAGGCCTACAAATCAAGTTCATGAAGTTAGTTCACTGGTTCATGTAGTAGGCCTAGGCCTGCTAGGCCTAGGGTAGGCCTACCCCGGTAGGCCTTAGGCCGCGGCCGCCTAGGCCTAGCTAGGCGGGCTAGGCTACGGTGCCGGTATACCGGTATTAGCTGATTAGGCCTACCGGTAAGGCTTAAGGCTAGGCCTAGGCCTAGCCTAGGGCCCCGCGGTACGGTAGGCCTAGCTCATTCCGATCCCCGGCCCGCGGTACGGTAGCGGTACATGGGTAGCGGTACATGGGTAGCGTAGGCCTCCCTACCGGTAGGCCCCCTACCCTAGCTTGGCCCTAGGCCTAGGTAGGCAGGCAGTGGGTCCTACTAAATAGCGTCAGCAACAAATTTTAGCGTCAGCAACTTAAAAGTTGGCGTCAGCAAGGTTTTATATGTTCAGGAAGGCTTTCTGGACACTGAAATAGGCCTAGACTAAAGTTTAAGCAATCATCCAGCAGTAAAATAATGATTTAGAAAAGAAATTTTAACCATTTCTTCCAAATATTTCTGAGCGAAACAGTGGCGCCATTCGGGACTGCAGCGGCAACTGTTGGAACTAGAACTAGTCTGAAGTAAGGTTTCGTCGGCAATTAAATTTGACCTGAAAAAGCCAAAATAATCATCAATTTCATTAATTTTCTTCAAAGCAGTGCAGGTTTACACCATTGCAACAATATTCTGAGACATAGGGCGCCCTGAGGATGTTATAAAACCTTGCTGACGCCGACTTTAATGTTGCTGACGCTTGTTGACGCTAAAATTTGTTGCTGACACTGTTTAGTAGGACCACAGGCAGTAGTTCATGAATTAGGCCTACGCAATTTCACACAGAGAAAGACCTGAATCCTGGTGATGGATGGAGACTGGAGTGATCTCTGGTTGGTGATGCTGTGTGGGCCTCGCTCAGCGCACACAGTACACACACTGACACAGCACACAGCACAGGCGACAGGGAGGGAGGGCCGACTTTGAGCTGTTCAGCTGTTGGTTGAGGCTATGCATGCATTGCAGGAGGTGCGTGGTCAGCTGGTGGTGCCGGTGGGTGTGTTACAGACAGCAAAGCCAAAGGTCCAATAACACACACCTGAGTAGGCCCCTGGCCTAGGCCTTGGCCCTATTAGTAGGCCTAGCTAGGCCTACTGATTTCTTCAAAATCAGCAAAAAATTCCATGAATTGAAATTAATAAGTATTTAGTAATTAGGCCCTATTTCTCTTCAGATAATGACGTAATTCTCAAAGTAAACCACACCAAAGATGAGTATTTGACAGTCACCTTCCCTGGGTCAACAGTTTCATGGAATGAAACATTTGATGGCGTGACTGCCTGCATCCAAAATTTCCGTCGCCAGGAGAAAAGAAGGAGAAATGTGAAATCTGCACGACAATTGCTTGGTCTGGACCAGAAGTCTGACACTCTCGCAGAAGAAGATGGTGACAAGACACCACCAGAACAGGCTCCTAACAATGCACCAGTACCAAAACCACCATACACTGGCAAAAAAAGAGGCCGTAAACCTAAAGGTTATTATGAGCAGCTGCAGAAGACCGAAGACAGTGCCAAGCAGAATCAAACTGATGCAGGTACTTGGATTTTGTCACGTATAACTTGTTCTGTACTGTCTCGCCTTGCATGTCTTACATGTGTTTCCATGTACCCCCTAATGATTCAAATTCTTGATATGGTCAAGTTTTTCCCCTACAAGTACAGGTCATCTGAGTTGTTTTGGGTTTGACATCAGTTGTTCATCTCAGAAGAGTAGCATGACAGTCGGTCTTCACTGAACTTTGGTTGTACCTGTCCTTCGGTCTCTTTAGTTCCAGTCAGTGACCCCAAAGAAAACACTGTTAGTATTACACCAGATATCCCAGAGTCTCCTCTGAAATTCAACTACCATGCTACAGTGGACAAAGATTCGGTTGAGATTTCTGTTGAGGACATCATTACTGGAAGATCGCCTACAAAAGTTCCTGACCTTGGGCCTATGATGACTCGCCATCAGAAAAAGAGTGGTGGAGTGCAGGCACTGGAGGCAGCACCTGTACCTGATGGTGGCACTGCAGTACTGAAGGATCCCAAAATGGTGAAAGTGCTCAATGATATTGCACCAACTGAACTACTTGATGAACATTTTCAAGTTGTAACAGGTATCGCATCTTATTTAGTCTTTTGGTGGTTATCTGGCATGTTTCAAAAAATGTCTCAGCAATCTGTGCGCTGTTTCTCCAACCCTACCCCTCTGTAATAAGTATGATTTCAGTTTGTTTTATTGACCTTGTTCATGATGAAAGAGAAATACATGTATGTGTTTTGTTTTATTTCAGATTCAGATAATCGGAGGGTTGGCTTGAGCTGTAATCATTGTAAAGAGAAGTTTTCAACTAGGAAAGAGTTCTTGCTGCACTTGAAATCTCATGTCAGCTTCAACCCCTGGCATTGCCCTTTCTGCTCCTACAAAGGTTCGTGTCCAGACTACAGGTAGTTCACCTGGGTTGTGAGATCCTCCAATTATCTTTCTTTCAACACAGCAACTCAGTCTGAGTTGAGGTTTTTACAAAACGGCATCATAGCCATGGAAATGCACATGCACATGTACTTGCAAATACACACTAACTTTGAGTTCTCACTTCTTCATTTTTTACAGTTCATCACAAAAGTCTACTAGCAAAGCATCTCAATGTCCACGCTGATATCAAGTCCTTTACCTGTGATATCTGTGGGCAAGGGTTCTCGTTCAAAGAAAAGGTCAGTGGCAAAAGCTGGATGACACTACTAACTGGTTTGGTGGATCTAGAAAACTTTATTCCTGCAAACTTTAACCTAGTGAAAAAGATCTACTGTTATGTGCCTGCCTCGAAATCTAATTCTCCTTTTTGGGACTATTCAACATTTTACTTATCTCTCATTGTTTCAGCTTCAATACCACATGAAGTACCATAATGATGAACGTGATTGCTCGTGTCCTTATTGTGATATGGCCTTCCATGAACACAAGACGCTCCGCTCTCACATAGCCAGCATTCACAAGGAGGAGCTGACTGACTCAGCAGAACAAGGTGAGATGCAGTGATGGATCACACTAACATAAGTTTTAATAATGGTCAATGTAATGTTCCCCTTGTACAATAACATGTGCATACCTCACTATAGATACCATGCTCTCTTGATGAAGTTCTGTCATGTTAAAAGTCATGTTTTCAGCTGTTATGTTTTAATTTGCAGATAATGATCCTACTTATGATGCTCATCATCGACGAAAACCAAAGAAACCAAAATATTTTGGCACCCATAAGACACAGAGAAAGACCCAGGAGTTCAGGTGACATGACAACATTACATGTATTTCGAGTTGTCAATATGAATGCCTTGCAAGTTGAGGCTGGGTTTGTTAGAAAAAGTGCCAGTATGTTATGATACCTGCTCAGGACAGTTTTCTGGTACTGATCACCAAAACACAAGTAACACATGTTTGGAGGGTATTGACAGTATGTTTTCATTTACAGATTTAAAAAATCACAGTCTGAATCACCTGAGGATGACACAACGAATGATGCTGATACAAAATGTCCTCCGACCTCAATACACGAGTCAGGCAAAGTGAACTTTACTGAAAAGGTTCCAGTGAACTACATCCTNGCCAACAACAACACCCTTGCTATACTGCCACTGGTGGTATAGCGAGGGTGGACTGTATTTTCCATTGCTTGTGGTCGGTAGATGGTGGACACAGACACCAGCAGGCCTCTCCATTACCGGTACATGCTTCTCGGGCCGTTTAAGGGTGTAGTGAATTGGGCACATGCCCAAAATAAGCCCTGAAAAATATGCCCAAAATAGGGTTCAGTGCCAAAAATACGATCTGTAAATTCAAAAAAAATGAAAATATACCATTATTAGACAATGAACAAAGGAAATCCACATGTTATCACACATTTCTTGGGAAAAAAATGAGTTTTGCCAATTTATTTGCGATGTTCTTATTCTGGATTAAAACGTAACCATATCGTCACTATGCAAAAAAAGAGAAAAATTGGGATGCCCAAAATAGGGTAAAAAATACAGGGTGTAGTGCTCTTCATGCAATGGAGAGGCCTGACCAGCCACTTTCCTTTGGTGGTTTCAATTCAGTTATCCGTTTATTCTGTGTTTATGGTGTTCTTCATTTCTCTTGAACAACCAGCTTGCCCTTCATATGAAATACCATGCCAATGAACGTGAATTCAAGTGTGATGTTTGTGGTCGGGCGTTCAACAATAAGATTGATGTGAGAAAACATAAAGAGAGGATCCACACCGTCGGTGAGTCGTCAGTTATACCAAATGATAGATAGATAGATAGACGATTTGAAGCTTCATAACCCTTTTGGATCTTAAGCTTATACTACGGGGTGTAGTCCACGACAGGCTACTGTCCACCTGTGTGGGGTCTTTTACTTGCCCTGGCATAGACACTCAGGTACAAGGGACCACGGCTTTGAGTCTCATCCGACAGACTCTAATTGGTTCACAGCTTTTCACATACATGTCCTGGCCTAGGATCGAACCCACGCACTGACCCTGTTAGGATTGGAAGTCAAGCGTGTTAGACCGCTCGACCACCAGGCCAAGACAATGCACAAATTACCGGCTGTGGACCACAGTTTGGCCAATTTTGTGGAGAAGTCCAGAGATCAATGAGAAGGGGTAAAACAGCTTGGTTACAGGAGCAATAAAGCGTTAAATCTTGACTTTTCAGGTCGTCCGTATCTTTGTGATATCTGCGGAAAAGGCCTCAAAGACAACCTGTCCTATAAACGACACAGGCTGACTCACGTTCCTGGCAAGAGAGAAATATGCATGGTAAGACACAAGTGTCTGTTTGAATATGAAAATGTCTTGATTTATTTTTTAAAGATGCTTCACATTTATTGTCAATAGCTCTTTACCTTTGGTTTACGTACCTGAGTCAGTCTGAATGCTGTTAATCTTAATGGAAAATTGCTGCCATCTTCATGTATAATGATGCTCCACAGTTGGTTGTAAATATTCTGATGCTTCTTTTGTAGTATTGCAACAAGCCATACAAGAGTAAACAGAGCCTTCGAATCCACATGCAGTCACATACAACCATTTTCCAGTGCCAGATTTGTGACAAAAACATCAACAGTTATACTGCATTTGTGTAAGTTTCTGGATCATTGCTTTACGAATCATTCTGATGGACACCTCTATGGGCGAGTCCGTCAGAACATTGTCAAGATTAAGACTGCAGTCATTGCATTTTGGAGTGTATGACAGAATGTTGATCAGGATTTGAAATCTGAACACAAGGACTTTGGCTCTGTAGTAAGATTCACTCCTCATTCCATTTCAGTGCTCACAAGAACATGCATGATCCAAACTATGTCGGTTTCCCATGTAAAGAATGTGGAAAAGTGCTGCAGACAAAGACTAAGTGAGTTTGACCAAAGGATTCATTCATGTCTTGACTCAAAAAGCATCGCTGCTCCGCTACTTTCCAAAAACTTGTTGTCTTCTTATTTTCGAGTACATGTACATGTACTTGTATTCCCACCACACAATCTGTTCTTCAAGGTGCAACTTCTTGTGCATGTGTTATGAACTGTGGCTCAGTTGCAATAATTCTAGTGTGTTTGTATCTTTTCAGTTTGGAGAAGCATCTTGCCACTGCTCATTCTGATGCCCGGCCTTTCAAATGTGATACCTGTGGAAAAGCTTTCAAGATCATTGAACATCTCAAGGTTGAAGAAGAACATAACCACCTTGTCCTTGCTATTTTAAACTGTGCAAAGCTTTCCACAGAGATTTCACTTGTTCACTTCTGTCTTCTACTGTCATTGACGAGGGCTTGTTAACAGGGCTTGTTAATGTCATAAACCATGACTCTACTAGATACCTAGTATATTTCAAGCCAGTATGTTAGCTTGGCAGTCACTAGTCCAACAGAAGTGAACAAAGCAGCAGATGTCTGTGGGATGCCTTGGCAAAAGTTGTGAAATAGCCCTTCTCGAGTAGAGATTTACTCCCATCGTAAATTCCCAGGAAAATCATCGCCAGTCTCTCACAGATGGAGTAGGCCTACTAACATTACCTGTGGTTTGAGATGAACTAGACTTATTAAGACTTCTTTTTCTCATTACAGTTGCACATGATTACTCACGAGACAGTGAAGAGGTTCCAATGTACGATATGTGGCTACACAATGAAGCGCAAGTCGAGTCTGGTGATCCATATGCGACGTCATCTGCATAGCAACCCATTTGTTTGTGAGGAATGCGGCAAATGGTTCCAGGAGAAAGCCGANGTGTGTTTGTATCTTTTCAGTTTGGAGAAGCATCTTGCCACTGCTCATTCTGATGCCCGGCCTTTCAAATGTGATACCTGTGGAAAAGCTTTCAAGATCATTGAACATCTCAAGGTTGAAGAAGAACATAACCACCTTGTCCTTGCTATTTTAAACTGTGCAAAGCTTTCCACCGAGATTTCACTTGCTCACTTCTGTCTTCTACTGTCATTGATGAGGGCTTGTTAACGTCATGAACCATGACTCTACTAGAAACCTAGTATATTTCAAGCCAGTATATTAGCTTGGCAGTCACTAGTCCAACAGAAGTGAACAAAGCAGCAGATGTCTGTGGGATGCCTTGGCAAAAGTTGTGAAATAGCCCTCCTCGAGTAGAGATTTGCTCCCATCATAAAATCCCAGGAAAATCATTGCCATTCTCTCACAGATGGAGTAGGCCTACTAACATTACCTGTGGTTTGAGATGAACTAGACTTATTAAAACTTCTTTTTCTCATTACAGTTGCACATGATTACTCACGAGACAGTGAAGAGGTTCCAATGTACGATATGTGGCTACACAATGAAGCGCAAGTCGAGTCTGGTGATCCACATGCGACGTCATCTGCATAGCAACCCATTTGTTTGTGAGGAATGCGGCAAATGGTTCCAGGAGAAAGCCGACTATCAAAACCATTTGACCACCCATTCTGGAGAGAAGGCTTCCTGGTGTCCTTTCTGTGATCGAACATTTTCAACGCAGCTAGTTCTCGAGAAGCACATTGAATCTGCACATACTGGTGAACAGTTGAACATACAGTCCGTTGATATGGAGGGTATAGCAAATGTCATATCCGAAATGGAAAATGTTGTCGTTGAAGACGAGTGTTCACAAAAGGATCATCTTTTCCTATGTGAACAGTGTAACATTACGTTTGAATCACAGGAAATGCTAGCCATGCATATACTGACCGACCACATGAAGCAGCATTTGGACCAATCTCAGAATGGACAAGTTATACAAGGCATCAAAACAGAAACCTTGGAAGATGGAAGTGGGAAAATTGTGACGGTCCAAAATTTCCCTGTTGTCAGTGATGTGAAAGTTGAGTCGGTGACCTTGGACGATGTCGTCAATACAGTGGAGATTAACTCGGATGCTATTCCTGTTCACAGTGGCACGATCCCTCTACATTCCATGATAATTCAAGATATGGAGGAAAACATGGTGATCCAGGCAGAGGATGTGTCACATTTCTTCATGCCCAGTGTTAATACAGAGACTGTGATCACTCAAGAACAAAATGAAGACAGTGTGGCAGCACAAGTCATTACAGAACAGGCTCAGATTGAGTAACTCACTCGGGTATGTGCCTGTAGTAATCAGTCCCTATCCTTTTCTGCTGCTGTGCCCAGCTGCAGCTTTTGAATATGACCCCTGAACACTTACATGCTTAAATAGTTACTTTGAATTGATAAAAAATCTATTCAACATCTTTAATAAACCTGTCGCAGTTGATGTGACTTGATGCAGACAACCATCTCCAGTTTTCTGTTACGTCTCTAAATCCTACCCCATGTCAATGATCAACTAAGCCCCTTTTCCTACTACATGTACAATGTAAACTTCTGTAGTCGTGGTGGAGTTCTTAATTCTTTTGAACCCAGGGGAGTGAGCATCCTGAGAACATCAGGGGTAGGCCTACTTATCGCGGTCTCCCTTCGTTTGTGCGGGGTGACGAAGGAAGCAAGCGCCAAGAACCCCTGATGTTCTCAGGATGGGGAGTGAGTGGAATCCTGTATGATTTCACCATTAACTGTACTATGGTACAGTCTCGAATTTCATTGTACATGTACCTCTGTATTATCATGACACCTCTCTATTAAGGACAGTATCTGTCAGTTCAGCAAGGGTGTCTGTGATATAGAGAGGCTTCATGTACATGTACAGAGGCTATTTTGTGAATAATTCTGTTAATTTTGTTGTCAGTTCTTGTTGTTTTTTGTGTTGTGCAGTGTTCCTCTCCGTCGGATTCATTCCTGTCTTGGTGTTTGTTCATTGACATTTACACAACTCAGCTTTCACAAAGAAATAGTTTATTCCACAATGAAATACAGAAAAAAGAACAGAACAAAATGTTCAATCATTTGCGTATTCTTTGGTAGAGAGATTCTGTTGGAATCCAATAATTTTCTTCGAACATTACATACAGTGTTCAATATGTGTAAATTAGCTGCAAACGCACGTTCTTGGTTTTCAAGGGTACATGTATTTGGTTTACTGTTAGTTAAGCAAGGTGACTACACCACACTGGGAAGTTGTGGGAATGGGGCTCTAAATAATGCGCATAAAGCTGCTTGATTGGCCACCTTTCAAGGTGGGGGAGGGGGATTTCATATGCAACTTGCTTTCATTGGACCCAAATATCTCTGAAGCAGCAGCCAGCAGCCTGCGGGCATTTTGAAATGATACCATTTCCTGTTTCCTAGGCCCTCTTTCACTGGGGTAACAGTGAAGCTGGGGCTCCAATCCACTGTGAAGGGACAGTAAAACGTTCATGGCAAATTGATATTTGGCCAAAGTCCAAGATGTAATGTGTTCTAAGAAAGAGGTTGCAGAGGCCTTGTTCTATGACCTCACATCGCAGTATCCCGTCCCAAACATGCTCACTGGCCGGCAGTTCCCAGAGCAACAAGCATCGTCCCGACTGCAAGCATGGTTCAGCTTCAGACAGTCTTGCGTCAATGAGCTCCATCGTTTGCCCAATCTGAAATGAAATTAAAAGTTATAAGTAAACGCTTGCTGAAAGGTCTGCAAGTACGTATAATAACTCAAATGCAGGGCGTGTTCTACTGGTAAGACTGCCCCAGCCGAAGCCATATGTCTGCACAACTTCGTTAATCCTGTCCACTTCATCGCTGATAAACGGAAAGAAACGTCAACAGTATCAAGTTGGTAAAAAGAAGGTTTTCCCTTATTGATAAATCGGTCATCAAACGTTCTGGCGAGGGGTGATTCATTATCACCAGATTACTGAGACTGGCCGTTTCTTGTTTCCTGTCTTTGGTAGGCGAATCCGGTTTCGCTACCAACTTGTCTTCCTGTGGCGACGGAGTCCAGCAATAGTAGTGAAAACTGCCAATTAGCATTCGCCGTAATCGAACATATACAGTTCAGGGCTGTATTCTTTCCAATTACCGAGTTACTTGGTAATGTATTAGAAAATGTTCAGTGCGGAAAGGGAACTGATCTTTTGGCTAGGGTTGAAGAAAATGCATTTCTTTTCGCCGAAGCCGTCTGTCTTCAAATGATTTTGATTGAAGGAGTTGTATGCCGTAGATCCATGGAAAGAACGTATTGTCAGTTATGCCCCGGCTCAGTCGGGAGTTTTGACGTTGATGATGCTGCCGTAGAAACTGAAGAACGAACCTGACACCAAGGTGTGGATGAGCTATTATCAATTATGAATCATTAATCAGTTGTAATTGTTTTTTCTGTCATATTGACAGGTTTTGAAGACTCCGTGGGAACGTTCTCATATGTTCAAGCCGTTTCGTAACTTTACCATACTAATAGGCTACCTCGTGGCTCATTTGATCATTTACATCTTGATTAATAAGAGATCGTGACGTGGGTGCGTTTCGCAGCCGAGTCGCCGCTCCGCCAATCTCCACGTACACACGTAGGGATCATCTCAAAATTGCTTGCTGCCCAGAGGGATGAAATTTTTTCACCTCTCTCTGGACCCCCACCCCCTCCTCTAAATGACGAAAAAGCCATTCGTCTGGCATCAACAATTTTATCTCAGAATTAAAGTGTGTTTCTATGGAAGACCACTAGTAGGGTACATGCTACATGTAAAACATGATAATCTTCCTATACTGGAAGTTCTCTGGTTTCTTTCTTCTAATTTACATGTGACACCAAAAGTTTTTAAAAAGATGACATTTTGGTCAGGAAAGTGTTGACCCCCTCCCCCCAGGTGAAAAAATTTCATCTCTGGGCATCAAGCAATTTTGAGATAATCCCTTACACGCCGAAAGCTTTAGATTAACATCAGATGTTAGATACACCCTTGATTAGAACAAAGAGCCTGTGACTTGAAGTTGAAATGTTCTGGCTTGCCAGATAATTGATAAATGTAAGTTTTACATTCCTCGTGACTTGTAAAATAATTCTCGTCTGCCGCCAGAGTTAACCTAAATATCATCTCAGAATACAAGTAGTTGAAGAAAGCATCACCCAATTGCAATCATTACATACAATTTCTTAAAACTGATGACATGTATAGCTGTTTTCGACTCAGAATTTGCACAATCATGGGCACTGGTGAGAATTTATGTGTGCATCGAGGAACCATTTGGTTACTGATCAAGTCTGAATGGCACTATTTCCCAAGAGTGACTGATGACTGTGCTTCCAAAACAAATTGAGTACACGTCACCCCTCTGCCTCCTTTAGTTCCGGGGTGCCTTGACGATGGCATTTGGCATCAGTTCAAGTCTCCTTGGCGAAGCACCTGACAATAGTGAGGTTTCGCAAATCTGACGAAACACGAAGTACGAAATACGAAATTGGACTTCTTCATTATTTTCTATGACGTGATGTATTTCAGGAGATGGTTGGTACCACAAAGAGCGTCTTTTAGCGTGTGAAGTATAGACCGATAGAGTCGCGATGTATATTAAACTTTGAAATTTTTCTTTCGTTTCCACTTCGTATATCTACGAAGTGGAAATTTAAAAATTCAAGGTGCATGCCAACTCTCTCGGTCTTACGTGGCTAAAAACTTACCCTTCGTATACGTCTTCGTACATGCCAACCCGGTGTGGCAGGGCATTTGACGAACCTGCAAAAAACATAGGGATTGGTTACTGTCAGTGTTCATGCAGGCAATTATGTTTTGTTGGTGTTCAGATTATGTCTTCAGCAACCTGCAGTGCAGATTGGCAGAATTACAAAACAAACATCATGCCACAACAGATGGATTGCTTGGTCCAGCTGATAACGTTGAATCCACGTCAGAATGGCAATCTCTCGTAATAGGCCACACGATAGTGTGTATAACATGTTATAAGAAGGGATTGGCAGGGCATATTTTTGGATGCCACCAATCACGTATATTCAATTGCAACATGTGCCCAAATTTAGCCAATACGCCTCTCCACGTGTGAGGTGTGGGCAACTCGACCAACAAACTTTTGGTAGGCCTACTCGTTTGTCATTGGTTTTTGCACCGGTGTGTGGAGTGCTAGATTAAGGCATGGAGACCTCCATGATTAAGGAAACCAATCAGAGCGCTTGTTACTCAGCACGATTATTCTGATTGGCTACTTAAAGCCCCTTCGACACTTCTCGACGTGAAAGCGTCGGAAAACCAACAAATAGCAGCATTGAGATCTTGGACTTATTTACTGATTTTAACGAGTTTGCTAATGGGCAGGAAGAAATAAGGATCTTTGGCCTAACAAACAACACAGCAACTAAAATCATTCCCATTAGGGATTTCACCGAGAAACTCTTCTGTCNTTTGACCATTGTTCGCGTTTACCACAGTGTACCAATCCATGTTACAATTCATCATCGGCCTTGACCAGTATGTGTCATCAGATCGTTGTCCTTACTGCCCCTGCCTCGGATATGGCCTAGCATTGTCATGCCATACCAGCACAATGACATTAACGCGTATCTGCAGGAGGGAACATTTCCTGAATAGCACTGTGTTAATTTACCTCAGGCCTACAACTTGTTATATAAGCCTTTACCGCATGGTCTGGTTTCATACTATCTTGTATTACATAATGATTACATCACCATTTCATGCGACTGTCCGAGGTGGCCAACTGTTGTGAATAGGTAACAACTCTATTAGGGATTTCACCGAGAAACTCTTCTGTCATGTTGATAAATTTCATAAGAAACGACTATTGCTGTGCTAAAAGGAGTTTGGGTGACAAATAGAGGCAGTTGAGTTAGCAAGCTTGTTGCCTGTGAAAGTGTATTGTCTTCCGAGGTAACGTTGCATGGGTTTCGTCACAAGTGAGATTTGTGATTAAATCATGGTTATTAACGAAGTGGGCTGTATCGGTAACGAGATATGTTGTCGAAGGGAACATTGTTGTCAAGTAGATGTGACATTTTGACGGGGATCCTGAATGATAACCGGATCATTTCAAGCGAATTATTCTTTTCAAACCACACTACATCCATCTCGATCGATTTTGGCGTTCTCGTTTTGGCAGTTTCGTAGAACGAGCTCAGTGGTAGGCCTATGATTAGAATCCATCGGTAGGGGCCTCTTGGTAAAAGTGGGGTTTGAAACCGTCTGATATTCACTGCCATCGGCCAAGCAACCGATTTCACATTTACCCGCTGGTCACTTCAGAAACGTTTTCAGGAAACTCAAGAAGCCATGTCTGCCATGAGCAGACACCACTCTGTTGTCGGCCGTTCTTATTAGTTTCTATCCATTCTCACACTCTGGACCCATTTCTCCGCCGTATTCTCATAACTATAGCTCGGTTACCGTACGTTTCTTGTCCTGCTTCCCCAGTCACACAACGCAATGTGCCACTTCAGTTATCTATGATTCGGGAAAATGACTATTGGTCATGCAATATTCTCCATACCGAACTGAAGTATCCTGTTGGTCGAGCTAGTCAAGGGCACGATTCGATACAGAGCGTCCAATGTTCACCTGCTCACACCCTGTGCTATAGGACGTTATTTCTGACATGTCTGAGTTAGTATTGTTAGTGGTTTGCGAAATAGTCCTAAGTGCAAGTTACGTTGCACCTCTAAAACTACGGACATGAGGAACGTTCCATTGCTTCCCTGCATCGATTTCCAGCGGGTGATTGATCAATCTGTTCACACTGGCGCCGGTTTATTTAGCAACTAACTGGACGTTATTGGGGGACCTCCCACTCCAAATCAATCGACCTATATCATGTCCCACATCCATGTTCAATGTTTGTAGAATTCCCGTACAACAAGGCTTCTGTCAGCAAGATCTATTGATGTGATGATGACCTTATTGTGAAGAAATTGCTCTTTTCATCAACTGCTACGAGTAATTAATTGGAATAATATGTAATGCTGAATGAGTTGGCAATGTGTTCGTCGGGTATTATTTTACTGAAGGACACCATGAGATCATCTCTGACTAAATTCTGATGATGATCATGAAATCGTATAGGCTGGTCAATGTACCAACCAAATTCACCAAAATTTTACAAAATTTAAGCAGGCTGACGCGGGTTGGACTCACAAAAGATGTCGTGAAACAACACAGACGAACCTGGCATAGAAGTCGTCGACAACTAACGGACTGAAATTGGGCTTCTTTCTACTTTCTTGGGTTACATAACAACCTACGTGTATGTACATACCTAGTCATATACCGTGTTGCTCTGGCTTGTTATCATGATTGTCATTTCGTCTTCAAACTTAATACTGCAGTAGGCCTATTTCCAATCAAATTCACAATTAAACAGTTTATCTATAGACAATAATGCAGAGAAAGAGCGAGAAAGTGTAAAAAGGATGAGATTATGAAACATCCGTAAGACGAAATTTGGTAGAATCGATCACCGATCTTCTTTTCTTGTTGTTGACATTTCGTGTTGCTGTTATGATGTATTCCTGTTATTTTTCAATGAAGAGCTGATGGGTCCCATGGGCCAAATGGTTTTCATCTTTCCTATCCTCTTTTGTCTAAATTTTGCTAATGATCGTTTATCATCAGTCAATTAATGACCCAAACGTGACGTACGTTAGAGACAAAATTTGCGCCAATAATCAAATTACGGACTAATTAGGATTAATTTGATAAAGTTGACAAATTGATAGGAAACAGATGCAATTGAATTTCGAGATGATTATATCAATATCATGGTTTTTATGGAGAGCGATCATTTAATCTTTATAGCATTTTGCTCGGCTCGTTCGCATGCCCCCTGGGTTCGCTCCTTCAACCCAGGTCAGGTGAACCTTTCCGACTAGGTTATGCAGGATGCACTCACCCAAAGAAAAAGCCCAGCAGCACCGGTGTAAAGGCAAAAGCTATAGGGCCTAGCCCTTTTTACACAAGCTCGGTTGAAGCGTGCCGAGCTTGACCGGGAACTAAACCCGGTTTAAATTCAAGCGGGACAAGCCCGTTTACACTAACCACGGTTTTAGAGGTTGGTCACGTGAGCCGCCTAGAGGGGCCTAACCACGATATAGCTGAATTATTCGGGGTTAATAACCACGATAAACTTGATCGCACACGGGGCTTAACCACGATTATAGCTGGATCACGAAGACATGGAATGGATCAACGCAGAGGGTTAAACATGTTCTCCATGATGTTCATGACAGAGCACTACTAACACTCGTCGATGTCAACAAGCACCGTACGAACACTGGAAGCAAGTCCATATTGCCACTTGATGGCGATTCCAGCACAATAGATCTGCGAAACAGCTCTCGTTTCTCCCAAAAATCGTACTGGAAGGACCTCAGATGCCGCCTTGAACACCCTGAGTGGAGAAGTAAAAATTTGCTTGCAATTTTGTTGTTTCCATCCAGCAACAGTTCACGTTCCGTTTGCTGTAGGCCTACTGTCAAGAACCCATTTTTAGGAACCAGTTTTTTACTGACGCATGTCTCCAAGGACTTGCTTGCCATTACCACTGAGAAGATGCATCTGACATTGCTTATTTTGCCAACCAGAGAATCCCATTAAAGAGCGTGACAAAACGAACGCCAAAGGTCTCACCGATCAAAAATTAAGACGATTATGGGTTGGTCATTGACACACCGTGACATCAGGGAACAATCGTTTTTGTTCTTTGCAATTACACCTGGCAAAGTGGTGGGAGAGCCAACATCAAGTGTTTGATCAGCGTCTCTGTCGACAAAACAAAGCAATCCTTGAAAACACATGAAAAATGGTCGCTTATTACGTTTGTTTTGGGTCATTTGTCAAAATGGTGATATATTGGCACTCGTGACCTCTAGAGTTAAACACATATTGGAAGGCATTATTACGTCAGTGCGAAGTTCAGTCTTGTTCCATTTGAACGACTGCCA
>NMRB01000728.1:248707-284725 GCA_002633025.1 Notospermus geniculatus
AGTGTATGTAAACTTCTGACCCCAACTGTAGCTGGACTATTCGGGGTTAATAACCACGATAAACTTGATCGCACACGGGGCTTAACCACGCACGATTATAGCTGGATCACGAAGACATGGAATGGATCAACGCAGAGGGTTAAGCCTCGCTTATGTCGCCCTTGCGTACAGTCAGAACTAGTTGGCAACTGATAATCGGCGCGTAGTTGGAACTAATTAGTCAAAACTACTAGGTGACATAAGCGCTCGGGCGTCAGAGAGTAACTAGTTGCCAACTAGTTGCAAACTAAAAATATCCAGATCCTGAAAGTCGCACATGTTCAACTTCAGCGACTAGTTGACAACTGTATCCTGAAGACAGCCAATGAAATTCGCTTTACATTCCACGTGGCCTAACGTGACCACCTGACCTAATCACCACGTCACTTAAAATCAAAAGAAATCTGTGTCGACATAAGCACTCAAAAGACGGCGATAAACTAGTTCCAGGTAGTTGCGACCGATCGGTATTTTTCTTGTCGGTGGCGACATAAGTTCCAGTTGCAACTTGTTGACGCTATTTCTATCACAGCGTAGGGCGACATAAGCGAGGCTTTAAACATGTTCTCCGTGATGTTCATGACAGAGCACTATAACACTCGTCGATGTCAACAAGCACCGTACGAACACTGGAAACAAGTCCATATTGCCACTTGGTGGCGATTCCAGCACAATAGATCTGCGAAACAGCTCTCGTTTCTCCCAAAAGTCGTACTGGAAGGACCTCAGATGCCGTCTTGAACACCCTAAGTGGAGAAGTAAAAATTTGCTTGCAATTTTGTTGTTTCCATCCAGCAACAGTTCACGTTCCGTTTGCTGTAGGCCTACTGTCAAGAACCCATTTTTAGGAACCAGTTTTTTACTGACGCATGTCTCCAAGGACTTGCTTGCCATTACCACTGAGAAGATGCATCAGACATTGCTTATTTTGCCAACCAGAGAATCCCATTAAAGAGCGTGACAAAACGAACGCCAAAGGTCTCACCGATCAAAAATGAAGACGATTATGGGTTGGTCATTGACACACCGTGACATCAGGGAACAATCGTTTTTGTTCTTTGCAATTACACCTTGCAAAGTGGTGGGAGAGCCAACATCAAGTGTTTGATCAGCGTCTCTGTCGACAAAACAAAGCAATCCTTGAAAACACATGAAAAATGGTCGCTTATTACGTTTGTTTTGGGTCATTTGTCAAAATGGTGATATATTGGCACTCGTGACCTCTAGAGTTAAACACATATTGGAAGGCATTATTACGTCAGTGCGAAGTTCAGTCTTGTTCCATTTGAACGACTGCCATCAAGAACAAAAGCTACGCCCCTCTCTTTCTGGATGCTGCATTTGGCAATGTTCACTGTCAAATCATTGCCGAATCCAGCACCCAGAAAAAGAAGGAGCATAGCTTAATATTGATCTACTGTGACTTCCCTCCCCTATACAGACAGGTGATCGGGTGATCCATGCACTGAAATCCACGTTCGACGTTGCTCAGGTGACAGACAACGGGCTTACCACCTGGCCGATAAGGCAATCGCCTATAGTCAGGACGATTTAGCCATTTTTTGGCTGAGGAATGTGACCAGTATCTTCTTTCTCAGAAAAGAAGGTTTGAAGACGAGCCTAGAGAAGACCAGTCTCCCCAGGATTGAATTAGGAACCTGTGATAGACCTACATGTGTAGCTTGTCATCCAACTAGCCCCACTTGACGTGCTTGACAATTGGGCTTACCATGGATACATGTAGCCAATCAGGTAATGTTATAATTGGCCGGGATAGTTTGCTTGATCGACGGTAACAGCTCGATAGAACTTCAAAAGAGTGCTTCTGGTTACAATGACAATGTGGGAGTGAAGCTGTCACCAACGCCAACATAAAAAAGTCACCGTGTCGTGATTGGCCAAATTACCGCATCAGTTCCAGGCGCATGGCAAACCATTTGACCTTGGAATGTCAAATTATGACAGCCTGACCTCTGACTAACCAGCAATCTTGAACGAAAGCTAATATTGCTACAGTTTCGACCCGTGACTGAGCATCTCTTGAGAGGTAACAATAACAAGAAAGTAGTATTTGTTTTCTGGTGATTTAGCAAGAAGATTAATATTTGCTGCAACACTCTGCTGAAAGCCTTGACGTCACTTTCGTCACTGTCCGAACGGCTTCAAGGATATTGCAAGTCGTACCACGGCGAACTGTGCCTCACGGATATTGCAAGTCGTACCACGGCGAACTGTGCCTCACGGATATTGCTCTTCAGGATAATGGCAGAGTGGTATGGAAGCTGATGAACGGACATCCTGAGAATCACGTAATCTCTGCCACTACCATGTGACCTCATCGTTGATACCATTGAATTTGAATCATGAAAATGTTTCAAGATATCCAAAAAACAGCAAAACGACACACAGTACACAATAAATCGGAAAGTCGTCTCCGAATATTTCGCAAATTTTCGACCTCTTCTACATAGCGCCTGAGGAAGACCCCGATTGGGGTCGAAAATTCGCGAAATATCCGGAGACGACTTTCCGATTTATTGAAAATGTTTCAAGAATGTAGAAGAGAAATGGTGATGTAGAATCTTTCATTTTCTCAGAAACGCCCTGCAGTCAGTTGACGAGCACAGATTTGGGAAGTAAATGTGAAGGAAATTGAGTTACTACTCGGTCCATGACTGATGTTTCATTGAATTCATCAACGAGTCGACTTACACCAACGTTTATCAAGAGATATACCGTAGTTCCACATCGATAGATCAGTCATCAATAGTCAGGCTCGGCGCCCAACTGGTAATTATGTAGATTAGCATTGTGCAAAATTGACCAATGATGTGAAGACTGTAGGAAATGTTCTTTTGATTAACGGGTCTGTCGGTTTTACTAAAGCACAGGTTCCAATGGATTATCCACAGCAAGGCTTGGGCACTTTTGTCATTGATTGAAAGTGCCAGGCATGGTAGACAAAAGGCTTGAATGCGTCATTGAGTATTAGTGAGTTTTCCGCAACGCTCCGGTTAGCGAGGGTTCTTCAATTGTAAAGCCTACTCGAACAATACAATGTAGGTCCATCATCACCCTTTTCGTAGGCCAAGGCCGAGTTACATCGAGGCACACGCGACACGAACACGCAGGCGAACAAAGGTTTAATGGGGATGAATTCTTTGTGAAGCCATTGTTCGCCTGCGTGTTCGTGTCGCATGTGCCTCGATGTAAACTCAGCCTTACTGGGCCTGTGCTGAAACTCGCATTACTAACCTCTGATTTAAACTTTCGGCTATACTAGAATGAACAGTATGAGAGCCTGTAGGCCTAGAAAATGCATACCGAACAGAACAAACATGAACAAAAAGGAAAAACAGAATGAACATAATAATTATTAGGTCCAGTTGACCTGACCCGATACAAGGGAAGAATTACATGTAAAATTGTACTCACCAATTAAGATGACAGTTCCGATAATCATGATGGCAATGAATGTGATCTTCATTGTGAATGGTAAATGTGTATGCAGCAGTCTCCCAGATACTTTGTGTGCTGTATCACTCGACAGCATTATTTTATACAAACACTAACTACCAGCTCGTCCAATCGGATGCTCGTTTTCACCACCTCCTCGCGATCCAATCATAAGATCACATGTGCGGGCGTATCGTGGTCATACGTTATCCGCTTGTGAATATACTTTTGAGAAAAGCTGATTCTAAGAATATATGTGCCTGGCTCTCAGAGGTTAACTGGAAACGTGACAGAAAAGAAACGGAACGGAAGTGAACTTGCTGCAGGGCGTCCCGTCTCCTAAAAAATTCTCTGTTTGGTCTCATTTACTAGTTTACGACTTTCCACACTCACACTGACTCCAAAATGGATAACTCCGGCCACTTTGGTTGTGAATTGATCACAAAATCAAAAGTATGGTTCTCTCCAAGTCATTTTAACGATGAAAATGTCCTCGGGTTTACCAACATCTGTTGATTCACTGGTGATTTTTCACCGTTCTGTCACCCCTCTTATATAAACAGAAGCTTCCCACAGCCTTGTCTATCCGACGAAGAACATCGTAGCAATGAAGTGTTGAAGGCCTTTTCTGTTCACCGGAGTATGGATTTGTTGCCCCTGTCACTTGTCGAGCAATTCAGCTAACCGTACTTGTCCGTACATTTCCCGCAACAGTTTCTCAATGTTTTACTACAGCGTTGCCCTCAGGTGAGTGGGTGGACCACAGCACCAGATGTAATCCGTTACCAAGATCAGACGGTTGTCATAGTAAAAAAACAACGATGATGAAAAAACGCCATGGTATCACCCACACTCGACCCTCTCGTCTAATCAGTTTCTTGCGATTAGGGCTGAACAATCTGATCAGGGACACCTATAACACGATGAATATAAGTTCGGAATTATTAATGAGGCGCCGAATTTCATTGCTGAAATCCACTCAGCAAAACTCAGGGGCCTGTTTCATAAAGTGACTTATGCTAATGGTACCATTAACTCCAATGCATTATCCATTTGGGTTAAAGATACCGTTAGCTTAAAGTCACTTTCTGAAACAGGCCTCAGGACTTCAAGGTCACGTCTCGATTTCTTGTTCATGCCTCATTGGTGGCACATACTCGAAGACGAGGCGGGACCTTATTCACAAAGTAGGCCTACCCGTAAATTTAAGGGCACGCAGACTTTTTGTCAGGCTGATAGTGAACAATAATTTTCTCCAAATGGACAAGTTTATGCACTGCGTTAAGTTATGAGAGCTATAGGTTGGTTTATCAGTTTATTGTCTCCTAGGCCCATTCTCATTTGATCATGGCTGTGATTCGATTGCTGATCGCCCAATGATTTTGTAACTTATAAGTACACGTACAATCTGTAACGTAGGCTATATGTTCATACAGCATGCGCTCGTAAAGGTTCGAGAGGCCCCAGGCCGTGTTCGTGGGGAATTTTAACTACATGTAACATTGATATCAACCTCACGCATCGTGTGCCTCTCAAATTATTCCTCTGCTGCCATGGTAAACTTCTCTTACTTAAATCGAGTCAGCTCGGTCAGCTCCATCCACCGAATAATGGCTAGGATAGGCAAGAAACACATCGATTGTCACGAGGTTGAATTCTCATCGCAGGCAATGGTGCAAATATGACTCCTTCCCCTGCATCAGTTATCTGGGAGTTAGGGGACTCCAGCCACGTGGAGCTGACGAATGCTGCAGCATTACAGTTCGGAGGTATTCCTGAACACTAGCGATCGACTAGCTCATATTCCTCTCTTCGAGGCGTTGAGGCCGCAGTATGGTGAGCTAAACGTGATACATGTACTTCTTATCATTCACCTGCTTCTCTATTACTGAATAAGTTACGGAACAAACTGTTGGTACGTTGCAACAATGTTCGTTGTTCCAGACAGATGGACATTGAGACGACACTGAGAGAAAACTTTTGTCTCGTGTAAGAAAAGCAATGGCGGTAACTTCATGTTACTTCCATTGCTCGTTGGTACCGCCAATTTGGCATTGGCAGGCCCGTAGCAGCCCTCTGATGAGTGGGGGGGGGCCCTGGCAGGGTCGGATCCAAGATTGACAGAAGGTTGGGTGCGTAGCTCGGCGGAGGCGGTCAGGACCGGATGTGCCTGGCTCTCAGAGGTTAACTGGAAACGTGACAGAAAAGAAACGGAACGGAAGTGAACTTGCTGCAGGGCGTCCCGTCTCCTAAAAAAATCTCTGTTTGGTCTCATTTACTAGTTTACGACTTTCCACACTCACACTGACTCCAAAATGGATAACTCCGGCCACTTTGGTTGTGAATTGATCACAAAATCAAAAGTATGGTTCTCTCCAAGTCATTTTAACGATGAAAATCCTCGGGTTTACCAACATCTGTTAATTCACTGGTGATTTTTCACCGTTCTGTCACCCCTCTTTAGACAGAAGCTTCCCACAGCCTTGTCTATCCGACGAAGAACATCGTAGCAATGAAGTGTTGAAGGCCTTTTCTGTTCACCGGAGTATGGATTTGTTGCCCCTGTCACTTCTCGAGCATTCAGCTATTAAACCGTACTTGTCCGTACATTTCCCGCAACAGTTTCTCAATGTTTTACTACAGCGTTGCCCTCAGGTGAGTGGGTGGACCACAGCACCAGATGTAATCCCTTACCAAGATCAAACGGTTGTCATAAAAAAAACAACGATGATGAAAAAACGCCATGGTATCACCCACACTCGACCCTCTCGTCTAATCAGTTTCTTGCGATTAGGGATGAAAAGTCTGATCAGGGACACCTCTAACACGATGAACATAAGTTCGGAATTATTAATGAGGCGCCGAATTCCATTGCTGAAATCCACTCAGCAAAACTCAGGGGCCTGTTTCATAAAGTGACTTATACTAATGGTACCATTAACTCCAATGCATTATCCATTTGGGTTAAAGGTACCGTTAGCTTAAAGTCACTTTCTGAAACATGCCTCAGGACTTCAAGGTCACCTCTCGATTTCTTGTTCATACCTCATTGGCGGCACATACTCGAAGACGAGGCGGGACCTTATTCACAAAGAAGGCCTAGCTACCCGTAAATTTAAGGGCACGCAGACTTTTTGTCAGGCTGATAGTGAACAATAGTTTCCTCCAAATGGACAATAGTTTATGCACTGCGTTAAGTTACGAGAGCTAAATAGGTTGGTCTATTGTCTCCTAGACTCATTCTCATTTGGTCATCCAGGCTGTGATTCGATTGCTGATCGCCCAGTAGCTACACGTTCATAGTATACAGCATGCGCTCGTAAAGGTTCGAGAGGCCCCAGGCCTTGTTCGTGGGGAATTTTAACATTCGTTAAGTAAACTAACATTGATATCTACCTCACGCATCGTGTGCCTCTCAAATTATACCTCTGCTGCCATGGTAAACTTCTCTTACTTAAATCGAGTCAGCTCGGTCAGCTCCATCCACCGAATAATGGCTAGGATAGGCAAGAAACACATCGATTGTCACGAGGTTGAATTCTCATCGCAGGCAATGGTGCAAATACTCCTTCCCCTGCTGCTTCAGTTATCTGGGAGTTAGGGGACTCCAGCCACGTGGAGCTGACGAATGCTGCAGCATTACAGTTCGGAGGTATTCCTGAACACTAGCGATCGACTAGCTCATATTCCTCTCTTCGAGGCGTTGAGGCCGCAGTATGGTGAGCTAAACGTGATACATGTACTTCTTATCAGTCACCTGCTTCTCTATTACTGAATAAGTTTCGGAACAAACTGTTGGTACGTTGCAACAATGTTCGTTGTTCCAGACAGATGGACATTGAGACGACACTGAGAGAAAACTTTTGTCTCGTGTAAGAAAAGCAATGGCGGTAACTTCATGTTACTTCCATTGCTCGTTGGTAACCGCCAATTTGGCATTGGCAGGCCCGTAGCAGCCCTCTGATGATTGGGGGGTCCCTGGCAGGGTCGGATCCAAGATTGACAGAAAGGTTGGGTGCGTAGCTCGGCGGAGGCGGTCATGACCGGAAAGTGGGTCTCCCCCCAGGAAAAAATTGACAATTTAAGTGCTTTAGATGCATTTTCCTGGGATCTGACAGCAAAAATATGGACATATAAAATGGACATTTGGGCCAAGGTATTTTTGGCAAAAAAGTGGGGGGGGCCTTGGACCCCCGCCCCCCCCCCGGCTGCTACGGGCCTGATTGGTATCTTGTCATCAAATACTTCCCGAATCAATGAATGATTCTCAGATTACTCGCCGAAATGAAAAATGATTCTGACAGGAAATATTGGCATTTGTGGTCTGGTAAATGAGTTTCTAGTGATGAACAAACAATGAAAGCCACGTGAAATTGGTAACGTGTTTGACTCAGGAATGACCGCTGACTATATCAACAAAAGGTTACTGCTGGAGCAAAGTGAAATTTGCTAAAATTATTGGCAACTACTTTCCAGGTTTGACATTTTACATTATAGTGTTGACAAAAGACACAAATTCCGGTCGAAAGCCCCGGATTGTAAACAAACGAAGCCATTGGTATAGCGCTGATGATAGTACCGCATCATTCTGCAATGTGCTCGTAAGGATTCCACTTGCTGGCTCTGATGCTCTGTGCAATACGAAGTGGACATCATGAACTGTGAATGGCAAGACATGAGCGTTTCGAGAGGTAACCGTGATGGAAGTCGAATGACGAAACGTTTGGTTACCGCAGTGCGGGCTGATGACGTCTTGGCCGTGAAGGCTCTCCTGGAAGGCGATTCACGGAGGATCAAGTTACAGTTTCCATTATTACCTGGCAGGGGTATACTGGATGGTACAGTGACGGTGAGAGCGTTGGAAAAGTTTCGTTGCTTCACACGATGTTGCGGTGCAGTGGTTAGTTTGCAGCTGCTGGCAGCCATCTTCGGAGCGTCGAAAATCATCTCTTTCATTTGCATCGAGTTCCCGGGTGCTGCTCTTGAGTTGTTCGGGGGCAACATGAACATCATTCATGCCTTGATTTGGGGGAGCTACCTCGGCCTCAGGGATGAGCAAGTTTATCTCGAGGTTTACACATCTATCATCGAATTGTACTCACTTGATACAGACAGGAAGAAACTGTTACATACAGAAAATCGTGAAAAACTGCGGCCGTTAGAACTTGCTTCAAAACTGGGGCAGTATAAATTATTCCTTGGAATACTTGAAACTGGTTGTGTCTACAAGTTTGAAGAAAAATCGACCGCCGTATTCCGTGAAATATGCTACGATGTGTCCGATTATTCCTTATTGGCTGGCGGGAGCAGAGCTGACAGATCGCCACTTCGCGACTTGCAGCTTGTCACGCGCAACCAACTGCCCTGCATGTCACGGAGCGGTCTACCAACACATCCTGTTATCAAGAAATGGGTGTGCTGCACCTTCTTGAAGAATCTCCCCTTCATCATTATCTGGTGCTCATTCCGCCTCCTGTACGTGCTTCTAATCCTGAAAAATGGGCAAATTATGAGAGCAGGCCTCCTGGATGTCGAACTTCATTCAACTGTGTCCTCATTTAACGCAACAACGTCTTCGGCCATTAAGTGTCAGAAAAACGACGATATTTACAATACTGTAGACGAGTCAAGCGAATTTAAAGTCTCATACGTTATCATCGTTCAGGCGTCACTGTCCGTTATATTCGACGTATATGACGGCATAGCATGGCTTGCTAGGAGACGAAGATTCATGGCACCATCAGATGGCATCCGAGTCGTCAGCGATTTCTTCCGCGTTTGCCAGTTCGTCACTACGTCGGCGTACATTATGCAGTACATCACAGGCTGGTTATTCGTCTCTGCCAGCAAGTCCGTATTCAACACGATTAAAAATATATTTGTCCCGAGTTACATCCTCAGCGGCTTTGTCGTGTTTTGGACGTTTCTGTATTTTGTGCAACTCCTGCCGTATATAGGAAAATTCGTCATTGGTTTCGAACGTATGGTTACCAAAATGGTGGAATTCAGTGTTCTCTTTCTCGTCATTCTGTTCTCCTTCTCATACACGTTCACTGAAATTCTCAGCCTCAATTGCAACCAAAACGATTTTGACGATATAAATGTCGGATTCTACTCCACGTTCCTCCTGATGCTAAACGCCCTGTCGCTTGAAGGTTACAATGACCTCAGTTACCTAGCTTACGTTAAAGGGCTGCACGTCCTTTTCGTGATGGTGATTACGGTTCTTCTGGTGAATTACTTGATCGCCGTGATGGCCAATGCGCATGCGGAGCTGACGTCACATGACGATGTCATTCAAATGCTGCATCGTCTTGACGTTGCTTTGACCGTGGAGAGAAGAATGGGTTTTTTCTACAGATGCCTCGCTTGGAGAGGAAAAAGAAAGGAGATCATTAAAACGCTTGAACTGAACACACAGGACTAGTGAGTGAACAACTGGATGCCGAATTCGCAAAATCGGCCCCCAGTCTTCAATACCTTCGCACATTTCATGGTAGCGGAGTGGCGAGCGGCTCCGTCGGGGACTAGGCTGTGATGACACGTGGAAGACAATCCAACGCGGGCACAACTTCATCAGTTGACTTCAGTTATAGAAACCTCTAATCACAGCATCAATCGCACGAGGATATAGTATTTGTGAAAGTCTTTTTCATTTCTTGGTAATCAATTTGGATGAAAATGACGAAGGTTCTCGAGGTTCCTGGTGGGCGGAATTGCCAATTTAGCTTGAAATACGAGTAACAATCAACTTGGTTTCTATGTATATACTGTAACGTAACGCTTCATCCATTCTTTAGTGCGTTTCGGAGAAGTAAGTATACGCCTACTTATTAGAAGACAATTATCTCTTTGCCACGACATTAGTTGTAAACTTGAATTAATGATAATTCTTTTCTTGTTTTTCTTATTGCTACTATAGTTATCAAATCTGTATGGTGAAATAAACTACATCCACATCAACTGCAGAATACTTATTATGTTCGCATTGGTTGCCTGATGCTGTTAGCTCATGAACGGCAATCTCGATTTTTACATGTAGTCTCATCTACCCTGAGATGGCGCAATGATCGTTGGCACCATCTGACCCGTCCGACTCTGGACATCGGTATCGCTTCTCTTAAATGAAAGTAGCTTTGAATGGAAAGCTGGTGCAAGTATATGGGTGGACCAGCAGAGATATCACTTGAGACCCAAATGTAAAACCTACAATTCGCATCCATTGATATACACGGGTCGGATCAAAGCTAAACAGGTGCTTCAGAATTAAATTCCATTTATATATAACTAGGAGGAATTTAATTAGGAATGGGAATACAGCCCCTGTGCCCCTGGCATTCGCCATGTTAACGGTTGGCCAATCAGTTGAGTAGGTCACATTTCTTGCACAAATCGAAACAACTCATTGACATATTTCACATTATTCGCAAATTCCCGGCGACTATCAGGGTCATAAATCGATCAGAAAATGATATCTCGTGTATGATTATTCCGATACCCTCTGATCGATAACCATGTTCATTGGGAAATGTAAAGGCCTATAGGAACTCACCATGCCCATCAGGTACGTTTAATTATTCATGCAGTGTGTGTGTTGGAAACAAATCAGAGATTTAGCACTGGGAGTTTTGAATAGCCAGTGGAAAGCCTATTATATCGTGAGTATCATTGATATTGACAGATATAGTGTTATATCTACAGTAACATCTTCCATATTGACACTGAGATAGGGTATTGTATCAATTTGCGAGCGTGCGAAATTTCCGAGGAGCATGTAACGGTGATGATCGTGTTGGTGAGTATTGTCTTCTTTTCTATGGGGAATTCCGTCGATCTTGTCTGCCAATGATTTTCGGCGTCTGACCAGTTGAAATCCTAACCTTGGTTGATTGATTCTCGATGTCTGGTCTTGAATGATGTTGTCCAGCGTGAATCGGTTCCTGACCTCGGGAATCACCCCCAAAACAAACGTTGCTTAATTGACTAGCTTACCAATGGGTAGCCCAATGGGGATCATAACTAGGATATAGAGGGCAGCACATCGTAACCAGGGCCCGGTTGCACAAAAGCATACTAGGCGTAGTACCATTCTATCTCCTACATGTAGTTGGCTTCTAACTTGGTGTGCGTTTGTATACGAAGTTTAGAAGCCAACTAGGAGATAGAATGATACCACGCCTAGTATGCTTTTGTGCAACCGGCCCCTGGTTCCATACAATGGATGCCTTTTGTGTTGGAAATCGATCAGGGTCGCGGTCACTTTCATTTCAATAGTTTAATGACACCTATTGAGGTAGTGGGCTTGGGTCCCCATTGAGGTCGCTGCAGGATACAGCCATCTTGCTATAAAATGTATACATATATGTATCAATATTCTGTGCTCTACGCAAATGTCTATTTGCTGAGCAAATAAACTCAAACTCAAATTCAAATTCAAATTCAGGTGGTCTTCAATCTCTCCTTGCATTGACCTTAAACTATCGAGTCTAGAGTATACATCTGCCCTAAGCAATGACCAACTTTCGTATGCATACCTGAGTTGAGAAAAGACGAAAACAGAGGTGGGTTGACATTATGATAGGCATGTTGAAAACAAATACCATAATATCGGTGGACCACAAGGGAAAGAAATCTTCGGTTGAGCCCTTCGGCATGACATCTAAGTAAATTCCAATGTCCAAGCATTATGAGGAGATTATACTTGCATAACACGTGGTATCATTAGAGAGTTTTCGCAAAGCCCTCGAAACGCCGACGCGAACTCCAAACCCATTGTTCGATGCCGCGAAGCCACCGAACAAAAGGATAGACGTTCGCTTTGACGTTTCGGGGGCTTTGCGAAAACTCGCTATTCACTGGGCTTGCCCCGAAAAGCCGCAGGAAGACTTCTGGGGCATATTCATGAAGCCTTCGCAACTTTGCGTGCACGCAAATCTATTGTAAGACAGTCAGTGAACAATAGGGCATGTGCAGCCAAACAATAGACTAGCGTGCACGCAAAGTTGCGAAGGCTTCGTGAATATGGCTTCAATGCGTTGAACGTTGGAAAAACTTCAAGCCTGTCGCACACGGGAGCTATCTGCTGAACAAAAAGTCAGTCGAGACCGTTTGCTCAGCAGATAGCTCGCGTGTGCGCGTAGTTTCGGTGAGTTTTCTGCCTCACGAGGCGGAAAACTCACCGAAAAATACGTAATGAGCACAACAAAATATGACCAATCCGGGTTAATGGTTTAAAGTGCGTATACCATATACATGTACTCGCGTGAGATGGATAGCCTACCGTAGGCTAATAATTCAATCAGAGCCTAACGTGTTGTTGTGTTTTTCGTCGATAATTTATGGGCACCGTGATAATCTTGGCCACCGAAAGTTCGATGTGAAACTCGATCTCGGGAGTCGCGGTGGGGTTTTTTTCGGTTGAGGACCGAAAACGAAACCTCTCTGAAAACCTGCGTCGTGAATAGAACGTAGACGAAATGTTCGTATCCAGCAGGGCGCTGGTAACCTGCCGGTTCTTCGTCGATATCATGTTTCATAGACGACCACCAGATGCACGGACAAGTGCCGATAAAATGCTTGATATTCGATGAAGCAGTTTCCCAAAGTGTCCCACTCAAAAAGATTAGATCGATAGCGGTGTGTTCATTAGGAAGACACTATTCAGATTCGATGGTATTTGCTGTGGAAATTCGATAAAACGATTGTTGACAATAATGGATTATACACTTAGGAAAAATATGGAGTGTCATCCGCACTGGGAGTGCATAATACACACAATGCATACAAAGTATCAGTGCACACAACGTATCACATTTGAGATTCATTTAATATTCTTCTCGAGGCCATGTGACATAGATGTTTTACCTACTTTTTTTCATTAAAACGAGATAGTATTGATATAGATATACGGTTATTACGATATTGTCGTGTGTGGTTTCCAGCAATTCCTTTGTGGGCTCCCTCTTTTAACAACAGCAGTAGCAATCTTTGTATTTTATGTTAGTATTTCATTGGTGACGTTCAACCATAATGGATGTTGCATTATCACATTCGTATTGTGTAACTCATATCCAGGTCCATTAATGGCTTATTTCCCTTGACAATTCACCAACCATTCGGTGTTAATTGCCAAGTTGGAACGCTGCATGTCAGTCAGTGAGATTATTTTTCGAAATCCGATGAAATATTCAATGGCCTGACCCTGTACATTGTAGAAATTGAATATCATGTTTGCGTGGTACAGAATCGTGTTGACGATTTGACCTTTAGCATTGCATGCAAAACAACATCATCCTGTATGACCTCGCCTTGGACAGGGTCTTCGCCGGTGACGTATATCAACAAATGTTTGCGTATATCGAAGGGTGAATTGCCAACACCGATACCATCCGAGAACACCCCTTTTGACCATTTGAAAACGATGACGTCATTACATGTACACCTTGCAAGCCAACCTTGCCCTAGGAGTTGCACTACCAACACCATTTCAGTGTCGCAGGGAATGGCAGGTACTGTCATATCGTGGTAATCGTAATGAATTCGTAATCTGATCAGTGCCCACGTTCCATGCATACCTTCTGTCCTCTTTTGTGACCTAGGAACGAGGTTTGATATTGCTAACGATGTACCGTATGGATTCGACAACAAACTAATTATTTCCTTTTAATTACCCAGGTAGGTAGTTCGAATCAAACGGTCCCAGTCATTGACGGCAGAGTCGGATACATACTACCGTTGCGTACAGGAAACGAACGAGGACGTCGGTGTAGAAAGGAGAGCAGGTGATTCTCGACTGATGGAATTTCCAATGGATGAAGCTGAAGGAATATCATTGATGGATTTGATCAACGAGATGTGAACACCAGGCTGATTCCAGAGACAGACTCGCCGGGTCGATACAAGAAGACGAGCAGACGACTCAGGAAGATGATGTTGTAGGCGGCTTACACGATAACGAACTGGAGGACACATAACCAGCAAGAGTGACAGATCGAGAATACTTTTGTTGCCATTGCTATACCCTCTCTTTTACGTGGTGAGGGTTTCAAATAACGGAGACGTCATGTTTTATTTGGGTTTGCGGATGAATGACGCCGTTCTCTTTGCAGAAAGACACTAAACACCTTGTGAGCTGCAGGGAAGGAGACTCGATATTCCTCAATGTAAAATTCCACCCAACCCAAACTGCAAATGGTAACAACAGTGCCGCATGGATCTAGACGTTACCAGTACTTCCGGGAAGGGAGCCTGAACAGCGGAACTCTCACAGCATGCAGTCTGTCACAACTTCCGGTCCATGTATCGCTGAAGCTTGACGTTCACGCATTCATTCGGAAAGCTATTCAGGGGATGATGTATGTGATTTGTAATGGCTTTGATAGGTAACATGCAATCAGTATAGAAAGCCAAATGATCAGTGTAATGATACCTTTATTCCGACTCCTAAAAGAATTTTTTGTGGCGACAAACATTCGATTCATTCCATGCCGAAACACTGAGTTTGACTGAAACAGTACCAACTGGTCGCTTATGGAGACACGAAACTGAATACATTTCAGAGCCATTCTCGTCACGATTTGCAAATTAATTGCACGTCCTGGAGTCACCTTCGTCGGATATTTATTAAGTCAATGTTCTCGTATTGTGACTTTATTAGTGTAAGGGAAGACCATTGGGAAGAACAAACATCATCGAGCGGGCAAGGCGTTGGACGTCCACATGCTTTCCTTGAACAAGGCTTTGTATTCTTTGATAGATACATACTTTATTCATTCTGGGAACTCATTCACTGCGTGCGGCTAACTTCAATGAGATTTTTACTGGAATTCAGATTTATGATGTTGTGTTTTATTGCTTTCGCAGTTGACTTATAATCGATTGAGATATGAAATCGTAATGAGAACTGCGGATTCCAACGAAATATAATTTTATCAAAGCATTTAGTGAGATCTGTGATATCAGTCATCAACTACACCATTCATGCCATTGGGAGGTTTTGGATATAAGCTGTCACCTCAAGAGGAAGGCATATCACCCATGCTTTTCAATTAAAATCGATGTTGGAACCTTCTTTCGGTCTTCGGAAACTCCGTCCACATGTTGGTGATCGTGCACACGAGCAAAACGAAACTAACTCTTACATATATGTAATATCGTTCTTTGAGAATTGGTGGAATACCAAAAAGAGCCTTCTTATTTCGTGTACGCGGAGTCATAAACTACTTTCGGAAGGCTTCTGAGTTTGTCCACCAACCGCCTGTGAGAACAGGCCTGTTTCCGTTCATTTGGTTATGGTGTATGACAGCTGTGATGGTGACACTGGCGCAGTCCACGTCTCTGCCTTCCAACCACAACCAGAGACCCGATGACATCCCCCACCAACGCACGGCTAACATGACAAGCGGGCATCTACCGAACAAAGTCACAGAAGTGCCTAAGGAGTTGCTGCGGAACTTTCCTCATTCGAAGCGAGTCGGGAACTATCTCCTTGGACGAACCCTTGGGGAAGGATCTTTCGCTAAGGTCAAAGAGGGCATGCATACGCTGACGGGTGAGAAGGTAAGTACTTGTCCATTTCTGTCGGGCATCGTTGATGATGACGTCAGAACCATTTTTTTCATTCAATTTGTAGGCCTACACCCAAGTTATATTTCAGGCAAATATTTTTATGTATTCTCGAGCGTTTGCAGTTTATTCTAACAGAACAAGCAGTTATTCAAAACCATAAATGGATATGTGTTGTAGCAGACGATATTAATTTGATCTTGAACTTCCTGTGACGTCACTAGTGAACGTTACAGCTTGGGTTCAGTGAGGATATGGAGTTTTTCTACCTCGAAGAACACTTCTTGGCAAAAAAATTGAATCAGAATCATGGTTCTCGTCACCAGTTACTTGGACTTATTGGACAATCCTACTTGCACAGTGTTATTCCGATTCCTGACCATTGTTTGACAGACCTACCATTGAGTATCAAGCTGCTGATGTGTTGATGCAAGAATTATCGGGTGTCTTTTGATTCCCCGTGAAATGATCAGGGAGAAATAACCATAAAAAAGTTCTTTATACAGTCATACATGTACTTCTTAATATCAAAAGGACACGCCTCAGGTGAAAATGAAATAATAAATAGGTCCGATGGACAGATCACGATCACTCCGGGGCTATAAATATGTCGGCAAATTATGGCAAGCAATAAAATATACATAGGATATCTTGTGCAAATTATAATTGGAAGGTTTCTCTGGGCGTGAAATTGAATTATCTGGTGTATAAAGAGACATAATGCTTCACATATCATGTTTGCAAATATTCCGCAGGCAAGGTAATTCTACACTCACTAGTAATTGAGAAAATTATCTACTTCTTTTCAAAAGGTTCGTGTGAAAGCTTCTTTATGAGGCTAATGAATTCGATACGTTTAATTTGGTATGGTCTCATTCATTTGTTGCAATTTCATGAAATTACCTCGATACTTGAATGGAACTTTTTCATCTGGTTGAGCTATCCCGGTCTGACAGTCATTGCAGTATACCAAATGGGGACATCCACACCTTCGGATTTTTCCCAAAGCCATAATTATAACCTACACGATGCACATAATTTGGTTAACATATGCAGGAGGGAATTTTCAGCATTCCTTTACCTGGAAATAAAACATGCATTTGTGATTAATTTTCATTGACACTTTACCTATTTCAACAATGGCCTTTGTTCAGTAATCAAGTCGGCACGATTGATGTCGTTTCGAAATATGCTCACACCAAAAGTTTTAAGAAAATATCATCACCATTTCATTACCAAAAGAAATATCTACGCCAGTAATCCTCCCACAGATCCATTGACGGTTGTGCCTCGTCACGTGCTTCTAAAAAAAATTCACTAATCTCTTTCTTCGACCAATAATTTACCCTCAACAACAATATTATCATAAGTGTGAGAAAGGATAGGTGTTTTACTATTTCTGTTCAGCAAAACAAGCAAGAAAAGGCCCGTAATCGTTCACTGTTTTGCTTGCTTAATTCTTAAATTGATACTCTAGACCTTGTGTTGATAGACATTTTAAGGTGTAATTTGTTTATACTTGCCAATGTTTGCTTTTTATAAGATGTTGAACTTTCATGGAGGGGTGACCTGGTGAAATGCACTGCACAACCCCATTGAAGTGCTTGGCATTCTTTCGTGCAAGTTAGAATAACATAGCAAATTTTTCGCACCGAATGATCCACCCTTTTATTTGTCATCATGATTGCAGGTTGCGGTCAAAATCATCGACAAGAAAAAGGCGAAAGAAGATAGCTATGTACGAAAGAACCTTCGCCGCGAAGGCAAACTTCTGCAACTCGTACGTCACGCGAACGTGGCGCAACTTTACGAGATCATGGAGACTGAGAACAGTTATTATCTGGTGCTAGAACTCTGCGAGGGTGGGGACCTCATGGAACACATTTGTAAAAAGAAACGACTTGAGGAGAAAGAGGTTCGAAAATACATGAGACAGATAATCTCCGCGGTTGAATATCTGCACAGGGCTGGCATACTACACCGGTAAGAAATGGCTTCGACGTATGGGCCAGGATCCATATTCATAAAACTACTTTAGTCTAAGTGTGACACTTATCCTTTGTTCAACACAAAAGATAAGTACCACACTTTGACTTAAGTATGTTTTGAATATGGGCCCAGACGGGTAACGTGGTAACGTTACGTGTCCACCTGCGGGCAACTTATTGTTCACTAGCCTGAAAACGGATATGCGTGCCCTTAAATTTACGTGAAAGCTTTGTGAATAAGGTCCCAGGTTTTTCAAGTTGAATTACGATGAGCGTCCGCCACCAAAGATGTTGGGTCAGATAGGAATCGAACATTCCTCGTCAGTGTTGTACGTCGATGCTTCCACCCGATATTGCTCTTTACATCGTCTATTTTACTCCACCATTCACTATCAAGAGGACCTGCCAATAGAATGAATCTTGTTAATCTATAATTAGCTGTCAGACACAATAGAGTGAAAGCAGGCACCTATTATGCAGTCATCAATTAGAATCGAATTTCATTTCACTCGAACCTGCTGTTGATTAGAAATGACACCTTTAACAACAACGATCAGCAATTTCAAGTAAAGCAATATGGTAAGTTAATTTCAGTAAATGTTCAACGAATACACCATTTTCATTCCCTTTCTCTTGTCTTAACAGCGACTTGAAGGTTGAGAATCTCTTACTCAGCGAAAACAAAGACGTCAAAATAATAGGTAAGCTGCCATCAAGATTGCTTTTGGAAATAGGTAAGCTACCATCAAGATTGCTTTTGGAGATAGGTAAGCTGCCATCAAGATTGCTTTGGGAGATAGGTAAGTTACCATCAAGATTGCTTTTGGAGATAGATATTTAAAGCTACCATCAAGATTGCTTTTGGAGATACGTACGTCACCATCAAGATTGCTTTTGGAGATAGGTAAGCTACCATCAAGATTGCTTTTGGAGATAGATAAGTTACCATCAAGATTGCTTTTGGAGATAGGTAAGCTACCATCAAAGTTGCTTTCGGAGATAGGTAAGCTACCATCAAGATTGCTTTGGAGATAGGTAAGTTACCATCAAGATTGCTTTTGGAGATAGGTAAGCTACCATCAAGATTACTTTTGGAGATAGGTAAGCTACCATCAAGATTGCTTTGGAGATAGGTAAGTTACCATCAAGATTACTTTTGGAGATAGGTAAGTTACCATCAAGATTACTTTTGGAGATAGGTAAGTTACCATCAAGATTAGATCTACTTTTGGAGATAGGTAAGCTACCATCAAGATTGTTTCTTGTCTCCACAAGAACAAATTAAGTGAGGTCAGTATCTCTCCTAACCTCTCTCTCAAGAAGCTGTTGGCTAGTGTAGTATCAAAAATATATCCTGTCTTATCTGTTTGGTAGTATTTATCGACAATATTCATTGACATATTTGCTACAACGACTCGTAAATGACTGTCGTTGCAGATTTGGGGCTAAGTAACTCAGTGAAAGTCACTCAAACGAACGAGGGCTACAGGTTTGACGAATTCTTGGTCACACAGTGTGGAAGTCCCGCTTATGCCGCCCCAGAGCTCCTGGCTAACAAGAAGTATGGCCCCCAGGTTGATGTGTGGAGTATGTAAGTATAAGGGTTTACAACCTTTCCTGAAAACGCCTGGGTAGGGAGCGAGTCAAATATTGAAACTGCAACAATTTCGGTCAAAGTTTAAGTTTTCTTTGATGAAGGATAAGACTTCTTGTACCGTTATGTGGGACACAGAGGACGTTTTGATTGAATTGAAGGAGCTGGTTCCAATTTGTTTCTTGCCATAAACAAATGAACTTGGGTCCAGTGAGTGCGCTCAAATAAATAATGCACTCAAAGAATGTAATTCCCATGTCAAAGACACGTCGACATTGGTCGATACGCCGTGTATCCAGGCCAAAAGAAATATTAATCAGGAAAAGAGACGATTTCTTACTGATTAATGAAGATTCATTAACTAATGAATGATGTACAAGAACCTGAGATTATTTTGCACACGCCATCGTAACACTGCTGGCGTTGCTAAGGGGAACGCTTTAGCATAATTGATGGCGGGAGGCACCGATTCCTTTGAGCGAATTAAGAAGACAAGATTAAGTCACTAGGGCAAGGCAACCCGCCCTGCAGGGGACGAGGGGGTGGTTATGAATTAAGGTAGAAATATAGGCTAGTTAGACAAGACCTCAAAACATATTGAAAGGAACTCGAAGGGATGAGAAATTTCTGAAGCGTTCCTTGTTGGCGACAAATATTGCCTGATCATGACGTCAACAACATCATCATCATCAATAATCAAATGTTTACACCATAAATTATTTGACCAGGTACAATCCTATACATTCCATCATTGTCCCCAGTTAGTCGAATGAGCCTTCAGATCAATAACGTTCTGTCTTAGAACGTGCAAGGACAGACGATCATTTATTTTGATCTAGCAAGAAAATTATCAAAGTTCAAATAAATATAGAAACTCACAAAAGCTTGCATTGCTGTGTAGCCTATCATTGACCAAGACGTATCACGTACAGTTTCACTGGTTTTCTTTTTTTGGGCTTAACAATCAATTTCCTGATCGATGAAGCTTCGGTGCAAAAAGGAGACAATTGATTTCCTATCACTTGACGGCGATATACATGCTGATAAGGAGCATGTCTAATTATGAGATGAAGGAATAACGATCACCAATAAGACGTATCTTACCCTCGTCTGCCCCGGTGTTATCGATCTGAATATGCCAGCAAGCACACCTGATCCAAATTTGACCCCAATTATCTGGCACCTTTTTTGCGAATTCAGGCGAACAAATGATCATCCTCCCATCGCAGGGCTTTGGTCTCGCTCCTCTTCATACGCTCGCACAAGAGGAGCGAGATCGAAAACCGCGGTAGGGGGATGACCAACGGTCCACACTCCCACGATTTCCACTAAATGTCGGCATGTTCACGAATTATCTTCTTTTTTTTCCGCCAACTCTCTTGAAAGGGATGTTTTTCGGTCTCTTGAATCATGTGCTGCTGTGATCTTTCCTTCAATGCTTCGAATACTTGAATGGAAACCGCTAAACAACTTCCGCTTTTTTTCTTTGGAATATGTAAAAGAATGAAGATTCATTACAAGTTCTTAAAATCATTCTTTTTTACCTGCAGAGGTGTGAACATGTTCGCCATGCTCACCGGCAACCTTCCTTTTACCGTCCACCCGTTCAACATCAAGACCCTCCAGAATAAAATGATGAACGGAGACATGAACGCTCTTCCTGAGAATATCACCCGGGGATGTCGGGATCTCGTCAAGAGACTTTTGACTGCTGACCCTGAGAAGAGGATAACGTTACGAGATGCCATGCAGCATACTTGGGTGACTGAAGGCAAGTATAACCATCCTCTCGGCAGAGGGGCTCGGAAACGATCGCCTCTGTCGACCTTCCTCGCTTTTGGGACGGTAATGGCCTGTTTTCTCGGTATGGCAAGTAATAGAATTCATTTTGCCTCTTGCTGCCCGAGTCCATGGACCTACGTCAAGATTCTTCACTGTTGTTTCCCTTTTTGCTTACTTTCAGGTCGTAACAGACCACTCGAACCAGCAGTCTTCCCAAACCGCCTTCGACCAGACGAACTTGACCAGAATATCATCAAGCACATGGCGCATAACATGGACTTCAAAATGAGTGAGATCATACGGATGGTAGTCAGCAACATCCCACACTCAACCACTGCCTCGTATCACCAATTCCGCCGGAAGTTGATGCGTTATAATGCCGAGATGAAGGTCATGACCAAGGTGGCGGCGTCGGACGCAAGGCTTTCGGTCACAAGTCTTTCTGATCGTGGAACCAAGCCCCTTACCGCACCTGTTAATACGGTGAAATATACGGTAAGTTCGTTGATGGATCGCATGCAATCCTGACCATGGAAGCTGGCACGTATCAAGCCATTGTCAGCCAGCACTGGATTAACCACTCACAAGCTTTGTAGGCGACGGACGGAATCATGACCACTGTTTTCATTAAATGTCAATGACGTATTCAAATTTTCGCCTACGAACACGTTTCCTCCGATACAAAATCCAGTCGTAAATATCTTGCTGCTGCGCCCATGTCCTTGGAACGCCCACACTGGATCGTCGTTAGTGATGGACAACCAATAAGCTGTTCCCGTGCCTTTCATCAGTCATTTGCGTTGTTAGTTTTCTCAGGGTTGAATCCAGGCAGAACCGAACGCGTGAGCTTTTTGTATCACTGCAATACAATGATTACTTGAACGAAATTGAAAATAGTTTTCATACTCGTCACTTTTTTAGGAATCCCCAACGAAAATAGTCCGTCCCACTCCCATAACTGTCGGTGCTATGGTAGACCTACAAGCCAAGCCAATCAGGCGGACAGAGATAGCCGCTACGGCCACTGGTGAGGGCAGAGACAGTGACGGAGAGTATCTGGAAATAGTACGTACCGGTATCTCAAACCCATCTTTTTTCTCAAAGGTCTGTCTTGTCTTAGACGATGGAGAATACCAATGCCGCTCTTGACTCTTGGTAAGACGGCGTTGGTCTTCGTTCCTTTTTATCTAACAACGGATTATTTGCCATCAAACGGTAACGATGACGAGTATTTATGGCTTCCTCTTCTCTTGGACAGCAACTCTCCCGGAGACCACCAGGTACTCGACGACGACTGATCAGACGCCAGGTAAAGAACGATCGGATCCTTACCAGGATCCTGAACGTCAGAAATAATGGACCCATGCCCTCTACATCTCAGAGCACCGACTCAGACATCACGAAGAACCCAGGGATAACAACCGATGTGTTCCAGGTGGATAAGACACAGGCCAAGTCTAAGGTCTATCCAGAACATCGGGAACTCAAGCTGAGACTTCCAGATGGTGAGTGCGTTGCCCTACTATACGTTTCGTCGGCGTCACATCAACAAGTGACGACACAAAATCGTTTACGGTTCCCCGCACCTGGTCTCCCAGATATACAATGTACGTCTGCAGGCTTCCAAGATTTGGAAGGGTGATGCAAAAAACAACATAATTCAATTGTTGTGTTTCTAAATTTGTTTTCTTTTCCAGCGAACAAGAAGGTTCTGCTTGTGTCCAACGATTGCAAAAGTGACCTGCCTTGGAAGCAGAACTGTTCAAATGGTACTCCACACAATGATTTACCCGAGTTGGTGAAGAAATACACCGACAGCCCGCGTACGAAGGACAAACGGAATGACAAGGAGGAACAGCCTGATTGTGGTGGGACTGTCCCCGGGGCAGATGCTACAACCAAGGCAATCGGCGATGACGCTAAAAAGGACAATCAGTTTGCGGTTAAAGAACAAGTGAATCCGAGAAGTAAACAATGTGTGATATCGCAGGAAGGCCAGCAGACGACACCGCGCGACATGGATAGAGATCGCCCGGCCTCTGAGGAAGTCAAGGTTAGCGACGATGGGGATGACGTTTCGAGTAATGCGCATGTTGTGAAAATGGATTCACCGAGAGCCGAAATCTCGGAGCCGAAGTATGTCGGTGACGTGAGCAATACTAATTCGCATCGTCTTGAGTCCAACAGCGATGACTCTGGGGCCGCATCAGGCGGCGATACTGATACCTCAAGGGAACAAAATGGTTGTCCCGAATCGTGTACAGGTCATGAACATGACACGCTCAGAGAGGAAACTGGGTTTGAATCTGGCCAGAACTCAGATTCGTGGAAAGATTACGTCACAAAACGAAAGGTGGTGGATAGTTCAAATTATGAAACGTTTGCAAGAACGCGGACCAAAACCTTACCAAGTTCGGCCCAATTTGGTCAGATTCCAACTAAGGACAAAGTCAAAGAACTGATGTCACCGAGAACGTCCACTGAGCAGCAAACAAAAACACGGACCTACAGCACAAGATCAAATAAAATCAACATCCAGAACCGTCCAGTTCAGCCGCGATACTATTACAGTAACATCCATAGCTGTGATCGTATTTTGAAGAAGCGGGATCAGGAGAACCGATGTAGTGTGAGTTCATCCCGAGACAGCGTCGCAGACTCCCTTGAGCCGTGTCAGCGGCTGCCCTCAGTCGAGCCGCCCCAACATGACCGCAGTAAACCGTCACGTGTGGAATTCCCGTCCATTTCGTCAGCACTGAGTAAGAAAGGCACATAGGATGGAAAAGAATACGAGGAATGGAGACCAGTTATCAAGTCGTGGAATTTCTGTCGTCCGGACTCACTTAGTCAGAGTTACAGTCTACCGACGGGTCTTTCTTAGATTGATTCACAGTGATCTTACTTTGAGTCACTTGACAAGGTACCTTGTCAAGTGACTCAAAGTAAGGTCCGGAGACGGTGTTGAAAACGGATTAGAATGTGCCTATTACCTCTGGACAGCAACAACGGCCCGGGTCTTCCGGGCCGGTCTTTCAGTATCAAGGCGTTGTCATGTGGGCATGATAGAAGAGCGCCAGATATTTTTTATACAAAGTTAAAACTCCCTACCAATCACAATTAATTGTAATTCATGACAACCTGCATACAACTTTGTTTGCTGTTGACATTTTTAATAAAATGAATGACTGTTCATGGCAGGAAAACGCCGAATGCCTTTTTTCTATGTTTTTAGCAATGGTAAAGATATCCAATGCTCGGAGGAGGATCACCCCACCCGCACAGGATTCACGCCGGGGACATTTATAAGAAAAATATCTCTCTGGACAGGCGTCATCGTCGTTTACAGAATGATAAACGACAATGGCTGAATATGATAAGGGCTGATTATGATAGATCATCACTAACCAAAAATCGCCCGCCCCCCGTCGTTGAANCACACTTCACTGAGAATGTATAGAAAAACAAAAGGTATGACACTTCGCGATCTAGCAATCCGACCTCGCCACTTCAAACCGCCGTCAAACTTTTATTTTCCAACCGATTGCCACGATTTTTGGCACGAGTGATCTTAGATATGTGTATTCCACAATGAATCCAACTTTAATGAATGTCTTTATCCCAAACACGGTGATTTTGATCGAAAATTCCGATCATCAGCAATCCCACAGACACTGCGCCAGGACACATGCAGAACGTGAGAGATGGCGATTACTGCGCATGCGCCACTTACGGACGAAATGGAGCCTTCTCTTACGTCCTGGCGCAGTGTCTGTGGGATTGCTGATGATCGGAATTTTCGATCAAAATCACCGTGTTTGGGATAAAGACATTCACTAAAGTTGGATTCATTGTGGAATACACGTATCTAAGATCACTCGTGCCAAAAATCGTGGCAATCGGTTGGAAAATAAAAGTTTGACGGCGGTTTGAAGTGGCGAGGTCGGATTGCTAGATCGCGAAGTGTCATACCTTTTGTTTTTCTATACATTCTCAGTGAAGTGTGTTAGGACCTGTGGTCCCCTAGTACATGTAGTAGTATCGAACCACAAGAACCTGTGCTGTGAATGACATGCATGCATGAACATGATGAATGAATGTTGAAGTAGGCCTACAGTAGTGACAGTACACGAGATTAGAGAATCACGCTACACCATGCCATGCCATGCTGTACATTCGCCTGTACAAAATGTAGGCCCAATTTTCAAAAACTTTTCACTTCTTTCAAAAACTTTTAATTGAAAAAAATCAGCCATATTCATCAGCTGGGGAAATAGGGCCGATCTAGCTGTCACCAGCTGAACTGCCGATCAGCTATAGATCTGCCGATTTGTGCACCTGCTGATTGCCAGAAATCATCCCATCAAGCTGTATGTTTGTTAAGAAAATGCATTTGCGCATGCAAATACGAAAAACCGCACGTAGGTATCCTAACTAACCTAGTGCCCACAAGGCGCCGCCACTAGCCAAAAAAAAACTGCATTGAAATCAAGTGTTTGACAGATTTTTGCATTTTGAGAGGTAAGAAGCAGCTAACTGACAGCTTTTCACCACTTCCCTAACCATTTTAGACTAGGCCCCCTATGCTAGATACAGTCAAGATGAGTTTGCACAGTTAAAACAATTAAAAATGCTAAATATTGACACTTGCCATGACCTGCAGCAGTGAATATAATATGATAATTAGCTTCTGAACTGCAGATCGGTGGGTGACCGTCCGATTTATCGGTGACAGCTAGATCGGCCCTATTTCCCCAGCTGTTCATGTTGAACACCCCTAAACTCGATATAGGCCTAGGGCCTATTCAGGAAGAATTTTGAGTTTTTTTTCAATGCTGAATTTGTACGAATACGAATGTTTATAGGCCTAATATTGCTCATTCATTCATTCATTCATAGGCCTATACCTAGGGCCTATTCAGGAAGAATTTTGAGTTTTTTTTCAATGCTGAATTTGTACGAATACGAATGTTTATAGGCCTAATATTGCTCTGTAAAATAAATTTGTTACACCATTTAGGCCTACATACATGTAGGATGAGATACAATAAACGTATTCCTTATGCCTTAGAAACATCACATTGAGAAGGACTGGAAAACTTTCTTTCAGATCACCTGGAGAGCCACATCACTCAGGCAACTGAAAGTCTCCGAAATGGAAACATAGTAGCAGTTCCAACTGACACTATCTATGGTATTGCAGCTCTAGCTCAGAACACAGATGCTGTCAACAAAATATATGATATCAAGAACAGGGACAACCATAAACCTGTTGCAATATGTGTCTCAGATATAAAGGATGTTTACAAGTAAGTTATGATGAAGTCGTATGACGTGTTTGAGGTTCCTCAATGAGGTAGTCTCATAAAACTGACTTTGTACATGTACCGTTACTTCATCCATAGTTATCTTCATATTCGGACTCAAGATTTCAGTGTATGATATGGCTCATATTGCCTTGCATTCCGTCAATAGTTTTCACTCAGATGGAAGAGTTTAACTGAAAGCTGTGGACAACTGTGGCCTTCCTTCGAAAGTTGGCCACATTATTATGCTGGTGGATTCTTAACAGCCAGCCTGCCATCATCCCAGATTGGCATTAACTCTGTTCATTTCTTTCAGGTGGGGGAAAGTGACAGTCAGCATGGATCTCTTACATGAACTTCTACCTGGACCAGTAACTTTAGTGTTTGAAAGGACATCGTCTTTAAACCCAGATCTGAATCCATCCACATCTTTAGTGGGAATCAGGATACCTGAATATGACTTTGTTCGCCGTCTTGCCAGAAGCTGTGGGGAACCGTTAGCCCTCACAAGCGCCAACATAAGTTCAGAGGAAAGCCCACTTTCTGCTCAGGTGAGTTTGTTTTTTGAACAAGATATTGACTCTACTCCATGCTATCATCCTCCTCAAATTAAACAAGACATGCTGTAAGCATTACATCTTTCTGCTGACTTGTAGCATAAACCTCACAATTGATGCTTACATCTATCTTGAGCTACAGCTTACACGCTATGTTCTGAAGTTCAGTGCCCCAGGAAGTATACCTCTTCTGCCACTTACTTGCCATGCTTCATCTTCACATTGCATGAATTATGATAGGCAGGAGGACCATTAAACAAACTTCACCATTTTGATGTACCGGGTATTTCATTTTCGTCTTGTAGGAATTTTCTCATCTGTACGACAAACTTGATATTGTATGTGATGGTGGTACATTGAATGACACTCCAGAGTCGAGGTTTGGATCTACTGTGATAAAACTAACAAAGCCAGGAAAATACAGTATAATCAGGGAAGGAAGGTATGTTATAAGCTTCTAGAACATTGTAAAAGCTACCTTTGATTTCATTGACATTGGCCTTACCTTCAGTCCTTATTTAATGCAGAATTCCTAACTACAGAGTAGTTCTCTCATTTTTCATTTCAGTGCATATAAGGCAACAGTGAATCTGCTGGTCAACAAATATAACATGGAAAAGGAATCACTCTCCAGCTGATGTTTCCACCAAAGACTAACAAGTTATCCAGAGACTTTATGTGTTTTATTCTTGAAGCTTCCGTAACTCTCAAGGTTTAGCTTTAGCTATTGTTTGCAGGGAAGAATACAAAAGCTTGAAGTGGAGCTTGGAGTTAAGGAGGGTTCTAGAATACAGGCCTATATTTCCAACAATGTAAATGTAAACCTACCGGTAATCTCAAATCTTAGAATATCTCCATGTAACAGAATGTGTGGGTTTTTGGGTGAACATTGAGAGTGTTCAAACTGAGACATTTCTTTCCATTTAAAAAGTTCTAAGGATGAACACTCTCAAACATCAACCAAGGTTTACTTGCAGAAATGCTATTAAAGCATATACCGGTACCTATGGATCATAAGCTTTTGAACGAATTTTGTAAGGCCTCGATTTAATGGATTTAGACTGAGTATTTTAGTTAACGAGACACTTTCTTGTCATTCAAGACTTTCATTTAACCAAAGTATTTTAATATATACACATATATTAAATGGACCATTGTAATATTGGCTACTGAATGTTCTGTCCATATTCTCCAATTTCTTCATTACTGCATCAAATATTGTTCTATTGCTAATCATGTTCCTCAGGAGGTCTGACTGAAGATTGCTCCGTGGCTCAATGTTTGTTATGAATCAGTTTCACTTGGGGTGATTTTCAATGTCGCCTTGGAAGAGCCAGGAAAATCATGTTTGCAATCACAGACTGATGGGAAAGAATTTAAATACCCATTATGTCCTCGGAAGAAATACATGTACAATATATGTGACTATTCATCATTGCGACGATATCCCTACCTCCCCCATCTCTTTCCACGGAGATATCTTGGAAATGTGCACATATCAGGTAGGCAAACCAAAATGTGATTTGTTGCAAGAGTGAATCTGCCTCCCAGATAATTGCGCTTGCACAAATTTCCAAGAAATCCCCGTAGAAACCAAGATGCAGGGAGGTTCAAAACAATTAAATTTTCCACATTCAACATGAAAGATGGCCACAAGTGAATCACATCTTTATGACAGGATTGGACCTCAATCATGGACACAATCCTGAGGGCAGTTAAGTGCACTATATTTTAACAGTCAATAAAAAATGTCATGATTTAAACAGAATATAACATCTGCTTTCTGTGTTTGTCTGCCTCAGTCAACGAGAGGTCATTTGAGAAAATTAATGTCATTTTCTTAGTCCAGTCTGTGTAGGAAATTGTCCTTGAATTCGATCAATGTTATTGGTGTCAGTTCTGAGAGATTGAGGCACTTTTGAAGTACAGGACCCGTATTCATAAAACACCTTACGTCTAAGTATGGCACTTATCCTTTGTTCAACACAAAAGATAAGTATCACACTTAGACTTAAGTAGTTTTATGAATACGGGGCCAGGTCCCTGCTGGAAAATCTGCGGTACATGTAACTGCACTTCGACCTCAACCTCTTTTGCCTCAGTAAGCTTATTTCAGTGGGTGGTCTAGCAGTTGTGGGGGTTGAGGATAGCAGTACAACCCAGCCAACTAACATGTAGCAATTTCATTGAGAAGTATCTTGAATCTGATGTGCGACCTGATGGGCAGCCAGTGCAAGTCCACTGGAAGAGGATAATGCGAGCCAACTTCCCATGTGATAAAGCCTTGCTGCAAAGTTTTGAACATGTGTGGCGGTCTAGGAAAACCCATCGCAAGTCGCTGAATGATCAACAAGGGCTGTCAGATTGCCTCTGCATTAATCTGCTACTGTTTACCTGTTACGTAGTATATTTAGGCTATCGAAATGTGTGGGTTCACCAAGCCCATTAACACTTATCTCAAACGTGACATCCGATGGGTTTTCCTAGAGTAGACCACCTCGCATATAGAGGCACTATTTTCTTGTCAGACCATAATAATCCCTTCATTGGTATCCAAAAGGCAGTTTCGCCAATTCAAGAATTAATCTCTCGGTGCTTGATCTGTCAAGGCATTTCCTGGTCACCATGACTGGGAGCTGGCAGGACCTACCAGAGAAGAGGTATCTTAGGGAAAATCATCACTAATATTGAGTACTGTGTTCTGTAAAGTTGTGGCGATTGTGAATTTTGTCTTCAGTAAGCAGTCTGCAGACTCAGTAGCATGGGATTCACCGGGGGCTTCACATGGGGGGGGGGGGTAAAAATGACAATACCTAAGGAAAAGATATTCTTTTAAATGGGTTTATTAGGTCTTGGCATAAATAAATATTAAGACCATATACATACTTTCATTCTCTGTTGTATATCATAGCAAATTCATAAGGCACTGTTATAATCATCAAATGAGAGGCAAAACCTCTGTTAGTATAAAACTAGAATATACATTTAATATTTTAAAATACCAACTGTGATATGTGAACAATAAGCAGTCAATAATCGCCAACTTCCATGATAATCTAACATGACCAACATCACACCGGTCACATGATCAAAGAATATTTTTCTAATTTCATAACATTTCTCCAAATGAATAATATTGAAAAGTAGATATTTTGTTCTTCATACATATACATACCGGTCCATGCAGCTTTCCAAAGGTTACACTATAAAAATGTTGCCCGAAATGTCGGGTGACATTCCAAACGTACCCCCGCTGGGATGATATGTCTCCCGAGGGTTTGCGAGGGGGACATATCATCCCAGCGGGGTGGGGGGGAGGTATGTTACCTGACATTGAGGGCAACAAATTTTATCTCACACCGAAAGTCTAGTTGATTGAAAACGGCTTTCTTTTATGAAAAATTCAAATCGTCCGTACTCCAGTAAAATGATGCGACATGCTGATTGTTGGGCTAAGTGTGTTCAATGCAAAACAAACCTGACTGGCATGACTTGCCCCGGCCTAGAGTTCGGGACATTTTGAGTTGACCATTTTGCATCAAGGCTACTGCTTACTTCCAAGAAATGAGAATGCGAGTGGAATTTTTCCGTTTTAAGAGTTGGCATTTGTTCTGTGCCCGTTCGAACTTGTGAACCGAGAGAGTAGCCATGGTAGCGGGCAACATATCACGATATGACCGCCCGCAGGGGGACATATTGAAATGACACAAGGTCATAAATGAGCCAATCAGGTTCGCTGAATTTTACTTGAGGTACGAGATTGACAAATAATCATGTGAAGTACTTGGCACAGCAGAGCTGAAAACATCAAGAACTGTTGTCATAATGGTCAATGATATAGATTAGCACAAAATGCTGATGTCTGCATTGCCAGAAATGGATGGATCACATCAGAATCAAGACAATCTGAATCATTTGAGTTCATACAGACTTCACGGAATGTCAATCCTCTAAAGTCAATCTTACATGTATTAACATTATTTATATGCTAAGTAGTAAAATGCTGCATAGGATCCCCTATAGTTTGGGAGATGACGTTTGACAATGTCAACATTGGGGAATCTTGGAGGCCCAACACATCCATAAATCATATGTAGGATTTGTGTCCCTGCATCCCTAGAGGTATACCATGTACTCCCCATTTTAAGTGGCTTGTGACCCGGATTGTTTTCTTTTAGTCATTCTCTTATTTTCTGTATCTGTCTTGGTTTTTAACTTCTCAAGCTTTAACTCCAGTTCTATGAACTCGAACTGTATTCGCTTGAGGTTTTCATATACCTCAACAGCCTCATCCAGTTTCCAATTAAATATGGCATAACACACTCCAAAAGTTACACTAATGCAGGCACCCTTATCCGGCAGGGATGTACAATTCTTTAAAATCTTACAGGCGCCACCCAGCACACCAGCTGTACATAGACATTTAACACCATTAAAAGCCCAGAGGCGACATCGCATAAGCCAGAATATCTTCTTCAGATTTTTTTTCCCACTATCTAAAGTCTGTTTACACTCCTCTCCTTTACCGTTGGCTTGCACAATACGATCATTGAACTGACGGACTTTGAGGTCATCCAAACTTGCTTCATTGACTATTTCAGTCATGATATCGGATGCTTGTTCCAGCAGCTGAACAATTTTCTCCACATCATTCCTGGCATTATCCACCTCACACTTCAGGAAGTCACGTTCAGTTTTGTAGTAATCTTTGCCAACCTCTAAAACATTCACAGCCGAGTAGAAAATACCAAAGGAAACTAAAACATAGCCAGACTCTACAAGAAAGAAGAGTACCAGATAGATAAAGGATGGTAAACAGACAGTGGAAACATACCATCTGCGGCAGAGAGAGGTACAATTTCATTTTGCTTTGTCTCTTTAATTCAAAGTCCACAGAATTCCCAAAAATCCATGTACCGGTACATAGCAATTACGTGGCAAGAGGCCGACCTCAACCCATTTTAGGAGAGTAATATTCATTCTCCTTCGCAATCAAATATTGCAAAGTTTCTGAATATACTTACGAAGAAGTTCTCGTAATCCACTGAAAGCAGCCAAATACAATGGGAGTCTCTGGGCATCAATTTTTTTAAGAAATTTGATGACACTTTCTAAGAGCTTGTCGAGTACTGCCAAATCGCTGAAATGAAGGATTTGAAATGAAAACAGCATCAATATTAAACCGGCAACATCAAAATATGAGTTTGGCACCATAATCAATGCTTTGGTTATTTCAAGGATGGCAGGAAAAGGTGCATTTTGGAATAAAGTTCCACTGTTACCATCATCAGCTGAGCCAAGGTCACAGGTGTCAAGATGGGACAGATGTAACGGTACTTCCCATGCAATACAGTCCCCCCTTGCTATTACGAACCCTATGGGGTCCAAGGGTTAAGTTTGTACTAACGTGGAGTTTGTACCGGTAATAGCGAGGATTTACATACATGTCAGGAACTTTTGGGAGCCAGACGTTGGGTTCGTAATATCCGGGAGTTCGTAAAATCGAGGTTCGTAAGAGCGAGGGTGCACTGTATCACCAAAATATCAATTACACTCCCGTATCACATAATTCAACACTCAAATCCCGAGTAAGACAAACCAAATGGAACTGAAGAACTGGATGGGCAAGATTATCAAGTTTGTTTTCTTACAACATCAGAAAAATACATGTTCGCCTACCTTTTGGGCTTTGAGATAGGCTCAGCGTCTGGATCAGCAGATGTTTGTTGTTCAAAAGTATTGATCAAGTTACGAGCTCCATTAGTGCCATTTCTGAGCAGTTCGCAATCAGCAATCATTGCGTCCCTCTGAGCAGTGTGTGATGCTGCGGTGGGTGCTGCGGACACATCGTCACTTGAACAATTAGCAAGCACTTCGTTCTTCTGAGCAGAGGGTGATGCTGTGGGCTCATCTTTATCAGCTGAACCTTGTTCATCCTCCACAGGCATCACGATCCTAAAAGCAGAGGCAAACCCTGATAGTAGGGGAGCCAAGCAGGTCAAATAGTGAATAAGGATGCACAAAAAGATATACAATTGCTGTTAACATTTGTTGGTAGGTATGTCTGTTCTACATAAGAATTGGGAGGACTGCTCGGTCGTCTCTCTTGCGAACTCCTGTTATATGGACTGTTTTGAAGTTTTGGTACTGACTTTATCATTGGACTTGTGAACTTCGCTTTAGTACAGGGGCAGGGGAACCAATGTACAGCTAACTTCTGAACTGTTGGATTTAGACTCTATAAATGTATTACGAACAGATAGAAACATGGTGCCTCTAAATCCGCTAAGGGTGCTCTTAATTGATTTTGGCAAGTGCGAATCACTTTTGGGGTATTTGGTCCCATTTTGTGTAATTTTACATTAAAACTGCAATTCCTTATTATGTAACAAATAAAAATATTTAGTACCGTGCTTATTTGATTCACTGTCCCCATATTTCTATCTGTTAATAATACATTTATAGGGTCTAAATCCATCTGTTAAAGCCCCACAGTATTGAATTTTACTGGATTTTCAAAGTGTTGGGAGAATGCTGGTCAAGGTCTCATAGCATCGTGAAGGTCCCCAAAATGCCTGCCTGATGCGTATTTCCGAGAATCAAGGCCTGGTTTTCAGCACACAATGAAAAAATCTGCAGGGAGGGCTCTAATGTATTCAGATAGAGCGCAGTACATTTTACACGTCGTGACGTCGTGCACTGACGTCAAGAATCGCGGCGATGATTTGCGTTTTTCAGATTCAATACAGTGGGGCTTTAAGAAGTTAGCTTCCCCTGTCCCTGTACAAAGGGTTAGTGATAAAACCCGGAATGAAACGAAATGAAATGAAATCATCGAAATGGGACTCGCAGGGAAATTGGGAAATAACGTAGGCCGAGTCGAATTGACATTTTTTCAACATACCACAAATTGATGTTTGAGAATCAGAATGTCAATGCCAAATACATGAAATAGATTTCATCAAACTCCATTACTAGATCCATCTAGCGGAGGATCGTGGTACCAATGTACTAAATTGCCGAATGAGACCAATTAGGCCTAACCACTAAAACACAACTGGACCGTATGCAGTCTATATGTGTTCCCCGTTAGTAAATACGTAGAGCATACACATGTATTTCGATGGTTATTTCGATGCATAGTGTTATGTCAGGGAGCTCTATATTTAGCGTAGGATGATTACAGATAATTGGGCAATGGTGCCAGCCCACATCATGTACGAAATTCCCTTCGATGCTCCTCAAGTTGCCGCCAGTTTCTTCTGTGTTTTCTTCACTCATTCGGTTGGTGCATAAACCAAGCGTCAATGTCGGAGCAGATTCTATGTGAACCACCTAAATATCGATATTACAATAAGACTTGCCAAAACGAATATAAATTCATGCAAATCATGCCCATTTCGATGATTTCATTTCGTTTCGTTTCATTCCGGGTTTTATCACTAACCCTGTACAAAGCCGTGTCCACCCGCCACACTCAGCGCCTTCTAGCGTCGAGCGTTCCTATAAATGCCACTGCGGACAATGAGTCTGTTCACTTTGGATTTCGCTTTCCGCCTGCGAGGACCGCCGAATTCCCCTTGTGCCGCCTCGTTCTTTCCACGATACGTTGCTCTTCGGGTATGCATTGGATTTCCCGCATTGTCCGATTTCACTTAGAATTTGGTGGTGTACGGTAAAGGCTGGGCATAATGCATGCTGCATATGCCTTCGTAGGTTGGAGACGTAGGCTTAAACTGTCGTTGTGAACATTGCTAGCGGCAGGCCCCGGCGTTGGGGTGCCATTTGGAAAGCTTAAATTGACGTTGTGAGCATTGCTAGCATCAAGCCCCGGCGTCGGGGTGCTACTGTATGGAAGCTTAAATTGACGTTGTGTAATGCTAGCGTCAAGCCCCTTGGGGTGCTAATGTATGAAGGCTTAAATTGGCGTTGTGAGCATTGCTAGCGTCAAGCCCCTCTGGGGGTGCCATTGTATGAAAGCTGAAATTGACGTTGTGAGCATGGCTAGCGTCAAGCCCCTCCGGGGGTGCTATGAAAGCTTAAATTGGCGTTGTGAGCATTATTGCTAGCGTCAAGCCTCTCTGGGGTGCTATTGTATGAAAGCTTAAATTGGCGTTATGAGCTTTGCTAGCGTCAAGCCCCTCCGGGGGTGCTGCTTTATGAAAGAGTTCGGCGTGTGGCAAAATGGAAGCCGCTTCTGGGGAAGAGAAAGTCGCCATGTGCATGTAAGAGCAAGTTAGCCCTTGCCTCCAGTCCAGGGCCTTCTGCCCGAGTGGAGATTTTTCTTCACGTGGGCTGGGGGTTGGGGCTTCCGTCCTCCTCGGTTGGTACTCTGAGTGCTAGCTCCTATTTTGCGGATGGATGCCATTCTCGTGAAGTCGCGGACAGGGAACTGGTAGCGGAATGTTCGATGAAGGCTAGTTGCATTAGAGCGATACGGACAGCGTCGAGCATCCTCTCACAGCAGGGGTTTTTACCTCGCTCCTCTTCATCCGCTCACACAAACCCCTGCCGACATTCGCCGGAATCCGTGGAGTATCAAAGCCATTCCAGCAAATGTTCATCCCCACCATCTCATCCCAAGTTGGCCGGTGATTGATACACATGAACTACGCAGGTTTGAACAAAGCTGACAAAGCAGGTCAACATGAAATTACTCCCTCGGCGTATCTGTTTGGCGACGTGTGGCCTGAGAATGATATACATTCTGTGCGATGAATGTAGGATAGGCTGAA
>NMRB01000729.1:0-10814 GCA_002633025.1 Notospermus geniculatus
GTCGAATGTTTTAAAGGGGCACTTGTTCCTTCCCTATCCTGCGCCAAACATACCCGCGTTAAGGGAGACCTCTATGGCAGTGTTGTTAACTACCACTTACGTCACCCCACGTAGAGTAACTATCGTTCCTAGGGTATCCACGTATAAAGTCTGGCAACATCTAACTTTGACCCAATGGAATGCGGAAGTTAGGAAATTGATAGTTGGATTTTCCACGGACCCTTAATAACACGCGGCTGTTGAATAACCTGTGGACAGCGCGAACAATAGGGGAACGACCACAAATGATCGACAGGCATGATTAAAAACCGCAAAGCTCTGCCACATTACATGACTTCCGCATTCCATTGGGTCGAAGTTAGATGTTGCCAGACTTTACAACTTGTATTGCATGCGCAAATGGCTGGTAGTACTATTCATAGTACTGAATTAATTTTATTGTAATGAGTCAAAAATGATCGGTCAAATGTTTTAAAGGGGCACGTGTTCCTTCCCTATCCTGCGCCAAACATACCCGCGTTAAGGGAGACCTCTATTGGCAGTGTTACCACTTACGTCACCCCCATGTAGAGTAACTATCGTTCCTATAGGGTATCCACGTATACATGTATTTTATTTTTGATGTATTGTAGGCCTATTAATCATACATTCTCCAACACTAGGGCGGTATTGGAGAATGACGTAATCACTGCCGGTGGCGCCTGCTGTCGCCAAAATGGCAATATAGTGGCTCTTTATAAGTCAGTCGTGTGGGTATATGGCGATTATGAATACTTTTCAAAGCAATCAACAATGTTGCCTTTTAATCTCGAAAACTATAAAACGGGCTTAGGTGCTTTTTTACATTTTGATTCTTTTTTCTTCAATTTTTGGCATTTGCCTAAAGCCGCCCATACACGGCGCAATATTATTGCCGGGGCCCAAATGGGTGGTCGTGTGCTAGCATGATAATTAGAAGAAAGATTGACAATAATATTGCCCATTGTGATCCTCATATTGTGCAATAATATTGATCGTGTATGGGCAGCTTTACAGTGCCATTAACAGGTTATATACGCAAAAGTCACAGTTTTAAGTTCAGGTTACATACACAAAAGTCACAGTTGTAAGTTTACAGAGACAAGGCTTTCCCACTTGGATCTAACTGCTCCACCACAGCGTCAGGAATTAGATTCGAAGGTATTCAGCAGCCTGCTGTGTGGTCAGCAATGCCGACCATCACCAACAGGGGAAGCTGGACCCAGGCAATGCCAGACCTCTTTGCATACAACTGCAAATTTGGTGTATCAAAAAACTTGATTGGGGGTTAATGCTTGGAAGACACCTTATGATATTTTTTTTCTCACCCTGTAGGCCCTCACTGTTGTATTTCACAAAAAGATAAAACTGCCTTAGCACGCTAATACATGATAGGCCTACTTCCTTGCCAGTTGGCTTTAATCAGTTGCCTTGAATATCGTAGAGGAATGGTTCGGCTGCTGCTGGTAGTTCGGAGAAAATGGACCGTGTGCTGCTGAGTGTTTGCAGTATAGTGAAGCCGGATTCATATTTCAGATGCGGTTCTTAAGAACACCGAATCGGACCAAATCGGACCGGATCGGACCAAATCGGGACACTTTTGCACCGAATCGGAGTTGGTTTTGCTTTGTTATGAAGTTTAACCACAAGTTCTTATATGGAATAGGCCTATATGAACAGATATTGCGTATTATCCGGGAGATAATTGATTTTTTTGATGATCGAACTCCGATTCTGGCTGTTGTTCAAAGCCAGGCGAATGTCAGGAGCTAGTTCCAATATCTGCCGTCGACACAGCCGTGGCGCTACAGTGCTTGCCGTCGTAGTCTCGCGTCACCAGCCTCTCTCTCTTACATGAGAGAGTCTGGTAGCAAAGGCCAAAGGCGTAAATCTGATCGCACGTTGGTCGCAGACACTCGGCGTCTCAAGTATGAATCAAGCCTACGAGTGGAGAGTTGGAGTGCGAACAATAGAATTAGAGCCATTTCTAATTTACGACTGAAAAATGTACCAAACTACATGTATATTGATCCGGGTGTTCCTGTTGAAAAGGGGCAGGTACACATTTATGGAGGAGACAAAAATTATAAGCATGGAGAATATGTTATATATAGGACTTCATCGATCATGCCCAAACCTGTTCAAGTCATCATAAAAAGGGGCTTCTTCAAAATATATTACACTATATCACATTACATCTAAAATTGCTGAAATAACAGTGCTTGACTACTGCAGGCACGGCGATGTCCTCAATCAAAATAAATTCAGTGAACAAAAATCTTTGGAAAAGTCTGCAACAGAAGCCAGAACAACCATACCTGCATGATTCCTCGAACATTTAATTTATCAATTCACGCTGTGCCTAAATATGCTCTCAGTGACCCATCACACATTAGATGATAACTAGATGTGACCATCTCTGAGAAAAGCCGGGGAGCGACATAGGCCTTGATCATACTTGCTCTTTGTTGCACAACTGATAAGGCTTTATTTTTTGCCACCAACAGACCAGTGTTTTTTCATTGTAATGACATTCTCAACACTAGAAATTGACTTGTTAGTCAATTGAAGACCCCTTGGATATTGGGAGAAGTTCACTGATAACTATGCTGCGAAGATAGATGTTCAATTGACAGGATCAAGAGATCATAAACTTTTAACATACATGTACATGTACAGAAAGACCAATACAAGGCGCGCATTAATTGAAAACCAAATTGACATGTTTTATTTTGTCACTATCAAATTGTCCAAAATATAGATTATTTAACCTCATTAAAGACAGATGACGAAATCCTCATCACAATATTCCCTTCCACACTGCTGAATAAAACAAGATATTGGTCATCTTGTGGTTCTAAATATAGATGGATAGCACATGGCCCCAACAGCCTTAACCATCAATGAAGTGATTCGTATCTGCTTAGCTCAGGGGGCAGCACAAGGCAGTTGATACATGCGATAGAACAATAATTTAAACTTCATCAAAATTTCACACTTTATTGTATTCGGATGACACCAAGAATCAATAGGGTTCTGTGTTATATGCATATCTATTATTCCTGAAACTTTCAGCGCGATACATGACATAGTTTTTGAGTTATCCTGCTGAAATCACAGATTGGATGGAGAGAGAGATCCAGAGAGAGAGAGAGAGAGACAAAATCAGTAAAACCAATGAAGACCGCCCCATTTAGATGGGGCGGTCTTAATAACGTATTATTAACCTTGTGGTGTTCAGCGACTTTGACTGGGTTTTCTCAGAGATGGTCACATATCGTAGGGCATACTATTTATGGTAAATGAAGAGACCATTCTCTAACTTGTATCGAGTTAAGATTTTAGTGGCCGTGTTCAGTGCAGTTCAGTTCAGTTCAGTGCAGTACCGATGTATGAAATTCATGACCCACCCTGAGAGGGCCCATAAGCAGGTTAGGAAAGAACCATCTGTGTGTACAACATATCTACATGTATGTACACTCCGAGTGAAGAACGCACTTTGCTGTCACATGGAAGTCAATTTTAGCTAAATCATGACACGAAAGCGTAAAATATTAACAGGCAAAATACTTAAAGGAGTTAGACGCCGAAGTTGTAAACAAGCTGGTTTGTTTACAAATATGGTCGGCAAACTAGTTTTATTCCTTCGTGCAGGTGGCAGCACCCGTGATCGTTAGACTGGTTCCCGGTCCGATGCAACTCACTCACGATATTCACGTCAGTACATATCACCGACAATAGGTGGCAGCACCGCAGGCGTCCGTGGATAGAGAACCAGTGAGTGAGTGTTTACAACTTCGGCGTCTAACTCCTTTAAACACTAATGCTAACAGCAATCAAGGTTTCAAGAGCAAAAAAATACGACGAGTTTGGGGCCACATGCAATTGTCCACTTTCCATGACATATGTAACAGCCCCCCTGAGATTTCTAAGTCAAACCATTTTTCATCCTTACGACACTCAAACAACCCAGTTGGATATTTGAAAACCGCTAAGCATGTAGAAATGTTTATTTACAATGAAATTTTACTATAATATTTCTATGCATAGACTTGGATATGATGAAAATCAGCATTCAGCTCACTAAAGTTTTATCATGAAATGTCTGAATTAAGCACTTTATTTTCATCCAGACAGCATACATTGCCTGACAACAGATGATTCCAGCACACAAAATAATATGCCATTGTTCAAGTATGACTTGCGACTTTAATAATACAGCCACCTACCCCCCCCCCCCCCTNCCCCCCCCCCCCCATGTCACATGTCCAAATATTCATTTTTTGGAATAGCACCTCGCCAAACATTTAAAAATATTTTTTGAAATCCGGTGGAACATTGGCCTAATTCTACAACAAGTAATGATAAATGTAAACCTCAGGACCAACCGCACAGAAAGTCTGATAGTGCTTTCGGTGCCTACAGCGGTTTAGCCGATAGGCGCCAGTAGCACTATCGGACTTTCTGTGCCCCCATGTTTATGCAGACAGCATCTTCTCAATCTGTTAAAGTTTTTTGAAAGCCTTGGAAATAATTTGAAGAAAAATTCCTCAGATAGTTGTTAGAAACAACTTTTCTTCAAATATTTTTCGATCAATACCACAGGATGTGAGAACTTTGACAGAAGATGCCGTCTGCGGAATTCTGGGGGGTCAATGAGTAAACCCTTTTGCTTCCACAGGGAACATCCGATCTTAGCATAAAGATGAGTAGGAGACTGAAACTGCTGCATTTTAGTACGGTATATTAGCTTATTGAATAACTGCTGCATTAGTACGGTATATTAGCTTATTGAATAACTAAACTGGTACTGAAGAACTAACTCGGGTACTGAAGAAATAATTTGGTAACTGGTACTGAAGAACTACATGTAACCTGGTACTACTGATACATGGTAAAGGGAATATAAGGTGTTGCTTATGATTCCGACCAATGAATGCTGTGTGTGGAATAAGCCACAGCAAACCGTGTAAAGTGAACATTCTATTAAGCACACCTTCAGCTTGACCGATGCTGTCCCCCAGTTGAGAGGTGTCCTTTAATTACAGATGTGAAGAAACGAATGACCAAGTGCGAGAAAACGTCCTTTTACTGCGTGGCCTTGTGGAAGATTTAGTTCCAGGTATATGACAAAAATTAGAATGCATCGAGTACGCAATGTAAGAATCACAAGTCATTCATTATAAACAAAGGGATGTCGATCTATACTTCAGCTTTAAGTAATGGTGTTGTATTGTATTTTTATGTCTACAGTAATCTAATGACATATTTGTAGACTTTAAAGGGCCTCTAGAGGCAGCTTGCATTTAGGCTACTAACAGTTATGCAACTATACAACAGGTGGCGCTAGTAACCATGAACTCATGAATTGTGGATCAAATGTTGACAGTGATGAAATATACTTCAAAAGTGATGCCCAAGTTGGATCCTCATGCCACGAATTCTCTGTTAGTAATCATATCAATATGCACTAAAAAGCTGCCTCTAGAGGCCCTTTAAAGTTCCTCAGAGGGTGGCGTGATTACGATATTTCCTAGATGTTTGTTTAATACCTTGAAACACATCATTAAAGCGAATGGCTCGCGGGGTTTGTTTACATTTTTGGTGGTACCTTACATAGAGAGTGAATCTAGCCTCCAGGCGAAGCCGTGATCCAGCCATATGCAACACCTGTGCAAATATGCGAATGTAAACACTGGGGACGAGGTTCAATTAAAAATAGTGCCAAAGGCACTGTCAGGGATGCAACTCAGATTTTTCCAAAAATACAGAACTTTTTTACAACCCCAAGGAAGGGCAGTACACATTATTTTAGACATTTTAGGCGGCCTGGTTCATTTATCTTCCGCACATAATCCAATACAAATTCACCGTTTTCGTCAGTTTCCTCAAGCCACTTCCACTTAAATTTATTTTTAACTCCACGATCTACCTCCTTGATGTTTGCTTTACGATCTAAAATGTTCTGCATGACAGATGAAGACCGATATAAATCAGAATCATGACGGGAATCATGACAATACNCGAAACTTCGTGTGCAAGTCACCACAAGCTAGAGGTACATGCATACAAAGTTTCATCGTGATAGCTCAAGCCATTCGCAAAATACAGGCCTTTGAATTTTTTCACAAAACGCCCCCTACTGGCCAAAGTAGGAATCGTATCGCACCCAAAATCGAACTTGACCTAGATTTTGTGGTCATACACACCCATATGCAATATGAAAATGATCGGTCAAAAACTGAAGGCGCTATCCATCTGACAAGGGAAAAGTTTACGGACACACGCACGCACGCACGCACGCACGCACTAACGCACGCACGACAGACCACCACTAAAGGCGCCAAGCACAGCATAAGCCCTTTTGGCCTATGGCCCAAGCGGGCTAAAAATTTGTTAAAATGGGTTAATGACGTTCTCAAATTCAGTAGGTCAAGATGTACATTCTGTACTATTCTCATTGATTTTGAAGCGGCAGATTTTGCAAAATGTGCCTCCAAAGTTTGGCTGTCTAATGCATTTCCCATTAAACTAAAATCCTTCTTTTGCCTTTTTCTCAAAATGGTGCTTGATATCGATGACCAACTGTCATGGCGCCACAACAAACCCCGCGAGCCATTCGCTTTAACCTAATACGCTGGGGTGAACTGAGCCCCTTTAGAACTGAGTATGACATGACTTATAAGGAATGGGTCCGCCAGGTTCTTGAACCCATGACCTCGGAGTAACAGGTGCTGATATCTCAACAGCACCAGTCTGACATTGGTGGAACTGATAAACTCAATAGACATTTCTTAGTGAGTCAAAAAACTAGAGAAGCGCATTTATCATGAATAATGACTGGCGAGACACAGGGCACCTGTTTGGAAGGTTTGTGGAAAAATGAACAAAACAAATTCCTCAGGGTTTGGCCATGTCAGCCAAATTTTAGGGAATGCGGTCACTATAGGAGAGAAATATTGTTAGCCCCCAAATAATTGTTATCTTTTTTAAAAATTACTACGCATTTGCCCATTCAGTTTACCATTTTGTCCGTTCAGTTTACCATTATGAAGACGTTTGGACTGCACTGGGTGTAAGAATAATCACAAAAATAAAAGGTGCACAGATAAATTGGGGTCTACAGTAACAGTCATTCTGCACTTCAGTTCACTCACAAAGCAATAAAAAATAAATTAAACGCATGGAAAGGGACCTATGCAAGGACTGACATAAATTTCACGTAGTTGTACTTCAGATATTCCTGACTCAAATACTGCATCTTTATCATGGTAAATGTTTAAAAAGAAAAACAGAGACAATGATTAACTTAAGTAGCAGCTTAAGTAGCAATTAAGTAGCAGCTTAAGTAGCAGCTTAGTGTTCACTTGGTGACCCTCCACCAACAAATCGGTGGGAAAAACTCAAACATAAAATTACTTTTTTTAATCACACAATATAGCATGTCTTATACGCCCAATGCAGAAACTAGCTGTACACGCAAATTTTTGAATAGACCCATTCTTGGCCAACTTAAAAGAAGCCTGCCAGTTGTATATGATGGCAGACCATAGCTTTTATTAGCCCACATAGGCCTGCAAACACTGAACATTGTTTTCAATCATCTTTGCAATATCCAATCAGGACAACTTGGCCCGTATGCATAAAGGTGAAATAAGCTTATTCCAGGTGTAACTTAACGTTATAAAGTGAAGTTATACCTGGAATAAGCTTATTCCACCTATGCATACGGGCCCTGGACCGGTATTCACAAAACTACTTAAGTCTAAGTGTGACACTTATCTTTTGTTCAACACAAAAGATAAGTATCAGACTTTGACTTAAGTAGTTTTATGAATATGGGCCCTGAAATTCACCATTACCGGTACACTGATTATTTTTAGGCCTAGGTCAATTTCCACCGTGGATATCGATAATTTGCTTGTTCAGCAACTTTCCATGGTGGCCGGATAAGACATACTATGCAGTACTCTACATCCTGTAGGCCTTTTAAAAATTTGTCCTGACATGTTAATGTAAATAATTTTCCAATCAAGACCAATATATTATCTGCCCCCAGGTTTGAGCAGACAGTATCTTCTGATGAAGTTTTCTAAAATCCTTGAGAATGAATTGCAAAGAATTTGAAGGAACTTTCTTCAGATGCAGGCGCGGATCCAGAGGGGGGGTTTTGGGGGTCGTGACCCCCCCTGCTCGCCACCACCAATTGTTTTTTCCTTCAATAATTTGCGACAATCAGCAAAAAACGCAAGAATAAAGCTTCTGTTTTGATACTGAGATGCCAGGAAATCGCGTCTACCGCCTTCTAGATTTCAAAACTTTCTGGGAAAATTTTCCCAGACCCCCCCCCCGTCGTGCAGGTATCTTCGGCGCCCGCCACAACAACCGCCCTCGGCGGCCCTGACCCCCCTCTGCCAAAAATCCTGGATCCGCGCCTGAGATGGTTGACACAAACAACTTTTCTTCAAATATTTTTCAATTAGTTCCATCAGACATGAGAAAACTTTGACAGAAGATGCCGTCTGCTGGACTCTGGGAGCAGATGAGTTAAGTCTTGACAGAAGTTCGATGTACAAATATCAATACTTTGTATGATGAAATGTACAGGCTGCTTATAAAAACTAACGATGAAATCGTCTCCGGTACTCTAACACTGTGTCTTCACCTTGCAATTCGGCTCTCAAGATGAAATCGTCTCCGGTACTCTAACGCTGTGTCTTCACCTTGCAATTCGGCTCTCAAGATGAAATCGTCTCCGGTACTCTAACGCTGTGTCTTCGCCTTGCAATTCAGCTCTCAAGATTCAAATCCTCATCAATATTATACAATCCAATGTTTGTCTTTTAATTGTCATGGTAACTCCTGTCTCTGTTTGTCAACAACTTGTTTGGCAAGATGCTTTTGATGTGTGTGGTAACTCCGTGTGGATTGTTCAGTCTTATGCGCTGCTGTTAAGTAGGGAAATAAGAAGACAGAGGGCGCCCAATGCCAAACTTGGAAGAGAGTAGGTGGCAGAGCCTCGTTGGCCTGAAATGAAAATAAGAAAGGGTTAATGATGTCATTTATTCATGTTTCAAGAAAGGGTTGTCAGTATTCATGTTTCATGATACTTTTGACATGCCAACTATAACAAAATGCAGGCAGGGCAGGTTTGGGGTGGTGCCCATGCACCTCCAAAGCTCAGGGTCCATATTCATAAACATACTTAAGTCAAAGTGTGATACTTTTGTGTTGAACAAAGGATAAGTGTCATACTTAGACTTAAGTAGTTTTATGGGGCCTTATTCTAGAATCTTACTTCGGTCTGTCTAAAGCTGCGTTTAGCTGACACGCGGTAAGCGAAATGCGGATCGGGGAAACGGAATGCGGTATACGGAACGTGGTAAATATTCGCGTGTTCCATTTATCTGCACGTGGTATCACTTCTGTTTTTGTAAGCATTGCGCAGGTTTGGTCCGTCCCTGTCCAATCACGGTGCTCCATAGCAGGGCGCGGAGTTTTATTCCGCGCGGAAAAATCGCTACACCAAGTGATCGGTCTTTCCACATTCCGCCTATCCACGTTCCGCAAACCGCTTACCGCGTGCAGATAAATGGATGACGGGAAATGGCTTGGAGTGAACAAATGTCTATTCCGTGTTCTGTTTCCGCAATCCACATTCCGCTTACCGCGTGTCAGCTAAACGTGTCAGCTAAACTTGCTCAACAAAATAGGGTCTTGAGCTTTAACCACGAACGAATTGGGATATCTTGGTGTCTTCTTTCTTCTAGAAAGATTCGCCATCCATAATTGCTATGAACAATTTGGGGGTTTGGGTAGTGGTAATGCTTGTGATTTTTTGCACCACCCCCTGTATTCAAGCCATGGCTTATTCAGAATGCAAGAGACCAGAAGCGACTGCCACGAAACTACGATAGCACTAACAGGGCCTAACAGAGAAATTCTGTAATGGTAAAAGCCATTGCATACCTCTCTGTTAGGCACTGTTAGTGCTATCGGAGTTCCGTGACGGCCCGCCCAGGCATGTCATGCAACTCTGTCATGAAGTGAACTTTGGTAAGAAGTAACTTCTTCATGAGGAAGTTGAAAAATCATGCTCCAGCCAGCTTATCATCAGCCTGGAGGCTAGATTGTCATATGCCAGACAAGCCAGATGAAGCACAATACTCGGTCATTACCGGCTGAAGCACTGCAGTGTTGCACTTCCAGAACAAACGTCAGCAACGTAGGCTTGTGGAACTTTTGCAATTCTATTGCCACATTCAGTTAGCCCAGGTCACAAAGAGCCTGGGGTCATATGCATAAAACATGTTAATTATAAAATTTCCCTTATCATTTGTTTGGAACAATAGTTTAAGGGAAATTTTACACTTAAGATGTTTTATGCATACGGCCCCAGGTCCCATATTCATAAAACTACTTAAGTCTAAGTGTGACACTTATCCTTTATTGTTCAACACAAAAGATAAGTACGGTATCACACTTTGACTTAAGTATGTTTATGAACATGGACCCTGACTCTATTGGTATTGAATAGGAGCAGTCAGCCGTGCTCATCGCCAAAGACGGCATCAGATTTCTTAATAGTGGACCAATACGAAATTTGAAATTCTCCTGATTGGTGCTCAGTCAACTACATGTATGGATGGGTCCGCTATAGGCATTGTATTGGACCGTAGCGACTCCTATTGATCAACAGACTGACAGCTCCTATTAGAGCTGACCACATGTATTTCAAGTGGGAATGCAATGGGGTCGACGGCTTCTCACATACAACTCCACTGTTCCGCCACTGT
>NMRB01000729.1:18260-31190 GCA_002633025.1 Notospermus geniculatus
CACTTACCATTCTAAACATAAGGAAATAATCAAGAGGTAGATCATGTGACAGAACTTCCCATGTTAATTTGTATTCCTCTGAGTATGAACTTCTGGTGCTGCTGGTGATTTGAACTTTCTGTGGGAGACCTGAAATACAATGATATCACAGTTACATTCAGCCCATTTATGCTGCGTTGGCCTAAAAATCTGAAACACTCTTTTCTTGACTGTAACATGTATAATCTTTCTCCATTTGTCATATTATAAAGCCTACATATAAACCCAAGCTAAACCTTTAATCAACTTCTTAAACTTACAGCTCCCTCACCTGTTAATTCGATAGATTCTTCTTCAGTTCCAAAGTCATTTGTTGCTTTACATTTATAAACCCCAAAATCTGCCTCAGCAACATTATTTATGATCAGCTGTGCTTCTCGCCCGATTCCAACACCTGAAAATGAAAAACAACCATTTAACTTTCCAGTCGTATGTCGATCAAGGATAGGAATGAAATGCCATCTTCAGGATTCTATTACAAACCTAGGACTTTCAATTTCTAACATGGTTAAAGTATGATCACCCTAACTTCAACATGGGCAAAGTGCCAGGCCTGTGCAACAGACACCATAATGAACATGATGATGATTAAACCACAAACCACAGTATTTACCTACAGTTGACTGAGCACAACCTTGGATTTGCAATAGAAAGTATTACCACCCTAACATCATTAGATAACTGCGACACGGATTATTTACCACTGACCTGTGCACATTTCCAAGCTTGGCACTTTGCCCATGTTGAAGTTAGGGTGAATCATACTTTATGAAGTGCACATTTCCAAGCTTGGCACTTCGCCCATGTTGAAGTCAGGTGAATCATACTTTATGAAGTGCACGTTTCCAAGCTTGGCACTTCGCCCATGTTGAAGTCAGGTGAATCATACTTTATGAAGTGCACGTTTTCAAGCTTGGCACTTCGCCCATGTTGAAGTTAGGTGAATCATACTTCATGAAGTGCACGTTTCCAAGCTTGGCACTTTGCCCATGTTGAAGTCAGGTGAATCATACTACTAAACGTTAAAGGGAACTGCACTGAATCATTACCTTTTTGAACTATTTGTTGCTGTAATTAAACTGTGGGACAGTTAAAGGAGTTAGACGCCGAAGTTGTAAACAAGCTGGTTTGTTTACAAACATGGTCGGCAAACTAGTTTCATTCCTTCGTGCAGGTGGCAGCACCAGTAGCGCCCCGTGATCGTTAGACTGGTTCCCGGTCCGATGCAACTCACTCACGACATTCACGTCAGTACATATCACCGACAATACATGTAGGTGGCAGCACCGCAGGCGTCGCATGGATAGAGAACCAGTGAGTGAGTGTTTACAACTTGGACGTCCAGCTCCTTTAAGGTCAATTTCATGCCTGAAAAACTTGAAAACGTACCAAGGTCAACGAACTTCTGTTTCATATTTCTCCTCTTTGGATCTACAGCTACGTTCATGAACTGCCACTCAATGGTAGCAAGAGGAGACGCACTAACTATACATGTCATAATGGCATTCTTTCTAGGCCCCGAGTAGACGATCGCCTCTTTTACATCTACACTTGGTGCATCTGAAAATAGCAGAGAGAAATTATGTGCCTAGGCCTGTGTGCCATTCTTCAAGGAGGCTTCTAGAATATGGGCCATTGTCTTGGACTTACATTGTACGTTGACTTCAAGGACTTCTGTTGCTGGTCTACCAGCCCCATTCTCAGCCTTACACTCATACTCCCCCGTATCTGTCTTTTTTACTTTTGGAAAGATAAGTGTGGTGTTTTTGGACTTTGTGTGATTTCCAAGATTGCTGCCCTGAAGTGGAAACAAAATATGTAAAAGTTTGAAAAAGATCTGTAAAATATTTTCACATTTTCTATAAAAAACAAAACGAAGAGATCTTGATTCCTGTGACATCTGAGCTAGCTAAAAAGTGTTCCAGATTGCTACTGTGAATGGTTTTTAAACCCCTTTCCCTACTTATTCTCAATCATCAAATCGTTTTACTGAATTCCATCCTTCTTTGTGTTTGCATCATGAAACAGCTGTCAATTCCCTCATGATAGCAATATAAAAATTCTGGTACTGAGTCGGAATTTGTATTTGGAGAGCCCGGTGGTGTAGTGGTTCAGGTCTCCGACTGGCAGTCAGAGGGTCCCAGGATCAAATCCCATGGGTGTGAGACTTTGGGCAAGTCTCTTTGCCTCACTGGCCTCTCTCCAACCAGGTATATGGGTACAGGTCAGAAATGCTCAGACAGATTGTAGCGCTGAATGGGCAGCTCATCGGAGTTCTACTGAAAGATCTCAGGAGAGACTGGGGTTAAGTGTAAAGTTGGATGAGAACCTACCGTAATTGATATCAGACTATAAACCCAAACTTTAACTTTTTTTCACACTCAATTATCACCTAGATCTGTCAGGAAAAAGATACAGAAACACAGGCCACAAAATCGGATGGATTTTAGAATTGAGAATTAGCAGAAAGAGAGGTAAAAACACTGCCTACATTAGCAATTTGGAGTGCTGAATAAGAGTAAAGATCATTAGTTCTTTAATTACTGAGGATGACCATGTCTAATTTGTAGTGCTGTCAAAACTGTCTGCTACTGGGCGGATGAAAAGAAGTCGCCAGTATGAACTTAAAATATTTCTTATCCAACACAAAAAGTGGTATAGCCTAAAGAAGAAGTACAGTGCAAAGCACAACTGACCCATTTGTATCCGCATACCTCATGCAGAATTACGTGGTACGCCAATTCATTGCATATCGGTGTAAGGTTTTTTAGTGTGGCCATTTTTCAGTGTGGCTCCCATTGTTTCGAAAACACTGAGAGGCAAACACACTGTTTCTCTGTGTGTCATTCATTGTCAAGTCACGGTTTATTCCGTCAGTCTATTTTAATGTCACAGTGCCCTACGGGCCTCACTGAAAACGTTGCACTGGTAAGACGCTGGTGATTCAAACACAAAATTATTTTATTCGTACGCGAAGTCGTTGACGCATAACTAATGGTGCTTGTCGTATTCGCAGTTCATCTGGTAAATGGAAGGGGTGACGGGTGATTACATAATAATCTGTCACCCCTTCTATTTGCCTAAACAACTGCAAAAATAGTCAACACGATTAGTTATGCATGGGTAAAAATCGCGTACGAAAAAAAGATTTTTACGTTTGAATCACCAACGTGGGTATGGTACAAGTATATTATGCATCTCTTCTGCATCACCTCCACCATGTGTCCACGCACCACATATGAATGATGTTATGTCTTGACTGCGTGCCTTCCAAGGTGGTGTGTGACATCTGCAGAAGATGTGAGGAAGGTATGCAGATGGTGCTGCATCTGGTAAGCAGATAGTACATGGCGCGGACGGTCGAGCTAAGGTCAACTGTGCAGAATACCGTACTCTAAACTCCCACCAACCTGGCCCATTTCTGAATTTGGAAAAAATGACCAAACCCTAAGTTGACAGATATTGCACGCTGTCATTCTTTACCAGGCTCTTCAACTTAGGATTTAGTCATTCCACCCCCCTCCCCCGAGTTTAGGAATGGGACAGGTAAGTGGGAGTTTAGAGTACCGGTATATGGCTTAAAAGTAATCCTCAGTAATTAAAGTGAAAAAAAATAGAAATCATTTTAAGTTTGTCTAAGCAAGTAACATATGGCTACCAATTTACCTTCTGTGTCGAATTGGATTCCAATGGAGCACAATTTAATAAAATAAACACGTGTTAGCTCAGGAACCATCCTAAAGTAATCAAAGATGGGCCAGTCAGGAATGAGCGATCAAATTTGCAAATGGAAATACATGTATCCATGTCCCTACAAGTTCAGGGAACTGAGCAGTTTGGCAAGCGGTCACAGACGCTGAGGAAAGCGGACATCATATCGGCTGTTCCGTAACTTCATCATGGGCATTGAGGAAAGCAGACATCATATCGGCCGTAAAGTAATTCACCGAAACTTCAACATGGGCAAAGTGCCAAGCTTGGAAATGTGCAGACGTCAGTGGTCAATAGTCCATGTCACAGTTACCTAATGGTGTTAGGGTAATTTGGTTTACTTTCCATGAGCCAATGGCAAAACGGTTGCACTCAGTCAATTGGTAAATACTGTGGTTTGTGGTTTAATCATTGTGTTCACCTTTATGGTGTCTGTTGCACAGGTCTGGCACTTTGCCCATGTTGAAGTTACGGTGAATCATACTATACCATATGCAATGAATTGAAGCCCACCTTTCGCGTGAAAGGTGGAATTATACATGTACGCAGAAAACTGAAGGTCAATTGTGCTCCGTACTGTAGATAAATCATCCAAATGACATGTTTTATCAACCGACTCATGAACCCCCTTGTAGAAAGTTCCTTAGGCCCCGGGATAGAGCTATACGCTATTCGGTATTCTAGGCACGTTTCATAGGGCACGCGTATAGTTTGAATCGGGCAAGGTTATTTCCATGAGTGGTTTACATAAGACTAAACTATTCTGAGGGTACGCTATTCGCTTTTTGTTCGTATTGTGCATGTCCAATTTTGTAGCGTATACCGAATAACGAATAGCGTATAGCTCTATATAATCAGGGCCTTATGCCCCATCACACTGAGCTAGTTCTTAGTACGTTCTTGAAAATGATGCCGAACGGGCTCAACCTGTGTGCAAATGGAGCGGACATAGTTGCAACTTTTTGCAGTCTTTTTACGAACTTCATAGATGGGCTGGACAGGAAGGGTGCTCCAGCACTTCGAGACAGTATTGGCCAACATTACACATTCTAGCCCGTTTTACAATTTTTTTAGGACTGAACAGGATGTTTTGAGAACTACTTTAGTGCGAAAGTACCTTTAATAATGAAATACAACAGAATACATTTTTAAAGTAAAGAAGCAACATCACTGAGTGTGGCAGGTTACAACAGAGTTAAGGAAGAAAAAAAGAGATACCGGTACCGTACACACAATGTCAAAAAAGATAGACAATGGTAAAGTGAACGAATCAGCCTACGTTTCATTATTTGAATGATATCAATATGATATTTTTGATATTGATTATAATTTTTGGGTATTTTTAGTGCCAGAATAAGAGACTAGATCAGTGAAACTTGACAGGAGTGTTGTTATCAATCAATATCAGATATTGTGGTTGAATTAGGTTTCAGAAAGTTTCTCAGGCACTTGTTGCAATGAGGAACCGGACGAACTAACGTCACGACGTGGCGCTGCGATCGATGTGACCGAAGTTTCTTTTTTCAACGTGATTTCCAGTCATTTCCATTAACTTCTGGTGTGAAATAAACCCTATTTTTTCGGTCGCATGACATTAAAATTTACACCATCTTGTCGCGGATGAAAATATCTGCAATTTCTTTGCTTTTTTTCCTTAAAATAAAGAGATGGCGATAACGGCAACGTCTTTATTTGATTTTTCCTGTAGAAAAATGTTTTTTCATGATGCAACGTCAGCACATAAAACGACGTCAATGACGGCAGTTCGGTCACATCGATCGCTGCGCCGACCTGTCGGGATAAACGGCGGGCGGGTTCCTCATTGTATACTTAGACACGTTAGCAGGCACAACCATTTTATTTGAATCAAGGCTTTTTATCAATCAACGGACAATTCGTACTGACCAAAGAAGGGAAGTCTTCAGGAGGCACATGTAAAAACTTGCCAATGTGCCTTGGGGGAAATTTACAGGGCGTGCAGTCAGTGTTGATTGAATATTTGCCAATATTTGAAGAAGTATAAAGCCACAATCAATGCCGATACACCGAAAAAGAAACACACACACAATGTCAAAAAAGATATACAAGGCTAAAACAAAAGAATCAGCCTACATTATATTGTAAACTGTTACCTGTTTCCAAAATGATTTTTTCTTTAAGAGAAAGATATGTTTTATACAAAGGACAAATTACTTATTTAAGAATCAGATTAATATGGAAGGTACAAGCCCAGGGCAGAATTTTTTTCCTTTTTGCAAAATAGAAGAGAATCTGAGATTCTTCAAGGACTTGACTCTGATAAAAACTGTGGTGTTTGTATAACTCTGTTTAAGGTGGCGGTGAATGGCACACCCTGAGGGGAACAAAGAAAAATAAATGATTTAGTACCCAATATCATTATTCAATATCAATCCAAAAGTACATGTAGCGCCCGAAAGCACCCGAGGTGCCTGTTCCATTGTCTTTTTACGTCATTTAACATAAAGTTAGCGCTAACACCAAGTTAGCGCTAATGTGAGTTTTTCTGCAACCCAGCCCAGGGTTTTTTTTGTGCAGAAAACAACTCTACCCATGTGGATCATTTGTTGACTGGTTTCGTCTCCCATCCCTATGGCTAAAGCACAGTGTAAGGGTAGAGAACCAGTCAACTTATGAATCCACACGTTCGACTAAGTTGACTGGTTCAGGCCTTGTCTTTTAAGGCGAGCGATCACTCGCCCACACCATAGCTCGCCTAAAATGGACTTTAGGTGAGTGGTTTTCCACTCACCTTAGAAGAGAAAAGCTCACCTCAGAAAGGGCAGTTTACAGTGTATGTAGGCCTAATTTCATCCATTTCACTGAAAATCACTCGCCTGGGATGAAGTAGGTGAGCAATTTATCACTCGCCTGCACTTTTCAAAAGACAAGGCCTGCTGGTTTCATCTCCCACCCCTATGGCTAAAGCACAGTGAAAGAATAGGGAACCAATCAACATATGGACCCACATGTCCTACAAGTTGACTGGTTTCATCTCCCATCCTTATGGCTACAAAGGCAAAGAGAAAGGATAGAGAACCAGTCAACATAGATCCACAAGTCCTGCAAGTTGACTGGTTTTATCTCCCATCCCTATGGCTAAAGTAGAGAAAGGATTGGAACCAGTCTACTTTTAGATCCACACGTCCTACGGCACACTTTGTGAAAAAAGATCGCTTGAGTTTGCCAATTCTGTAAAGCCACTAGGTCCTGCCCTGACGGTAGTGACTGAGAATAGACAGTTCTCAAATTGACGTAAACGAGAAAGATCTGCGCACTTCCGCCGAAATCGCAACCATGACCTCAGTCTGAAACTGAATGACGTGATGCAGAGAACCCCACGACAGTGACTTCGACAACGTTGCATCAGAGTCGACCGTTGCTGAATCATGGATTGCGTCACGTCAGCTGTTCTCAGATCGAGGTTGTGATTGCGATTTCGAAGTGCGCAGATCTGCGAATTCGAGAACGTCTTTTGTAGAAGTAAAAGGGTTGAAGTTATCAGAACATCAATAACGACTTACGACATAAATTGCGAAAGAAACAGGAAGAGTCGAGCTATCCTCAAATTTATCATATCATTTATCAAACCCACTCCAAATCTGGAATCGTACGCAACATGATACGCAAAAATAAATGTAAAATACGAAATCGATAGATTTTCTTATTGAATTACAATGAGAGAGGAAGGTTTGACTACAATTCTAGATTATCTCTTGCATAATTTATTTGAGTCGTAGCTGAAGAAAGATGAGCCCGGATTCATTGAATGGAGTGTTAGATCGATCAATAGTTAGATTTTGTCAGAGGTTTCTCAACCATCCGCATAGAAGAGATTTCACAGTTCAAAAATTATATAAGGCTTGTTTATGAATTTTTGATAGTGCTGACGATAGTCGGGGCTATATACATGTAGGTGGTATTTCGTGAGCCATTCCTTAAAGCACCACGGTATTGACACTTTCTGTCGACAGCCGGCGCCACCGTACCCGTTCTCCAATACTGTAGTTAAGCCTTTCGCCCCAGTGTTGGAGAATGTATGATTACACTACAATGCACGCAGTAGCATGCGTAGTTTACCAAGTCGTCAATAGAGGTCTCCCTTAACGTGGGTAGGTGTAACGCAGGATTGGGAAGCAATACTGTGGTCCTTTAAGAATGAGTCAATAGTTGAGACACTAACGACACAAATTCTTGTTCTGTCGAAGCTGTGCCAGTTATTGAACGGTAGTTTTTGCATCACGCATGAAATCACTTCAATCAACCCTAGACTCGTGGTATCACGTTCCCTTAGAAAGCAGCAGGTCCTGGGTTCAAATCCATGCAGTTTCGTCCCTGGCTCTTTACATCAATAGGAGCTGTCAGCGAGTTGACCAATAGGTGTCACTTCGGCCCAATTCAATGCATATAGTGGACCCAGTAATTATTGATCGAGCAGCAATCACGTAGATTTTACATTGGTCCACTAGAACTTTGCTGCCATCTGTTGGCAATATGCGCGACTGACTGCTCCTGTTGCATGGGACAGTATATATGCATTGTGCCTTGTACCTTTGCAAGGGCAACAGAAAGCATCATGAATTTTCATCCAAGTGAAGAACATAAGTTGGTTTAGATGGCATCATGAATTTTGATCCAATTGAAGAATGTAAGTCAGTTTAGATGGCATCATGAATTTTGATCCAAGTGAAGAACATAAGTCAGTTTAGATGGCCTCTTCCATACGTAACAGGGCCAACAGTGCTTTGGATTTGGCCCTGATGGAAAAATACAGTTAAGGAGACCTCAATGGAGACAAAAGATCTACCCCCACACCCTGTGCACGCAGATATCAGCAACAAACGCAGCCCCACCCCCCGCCCCCCGCCCCAATGTCCATTTCTTACCAATTTCCTCCAGGTTATCGTCGGTGTCGGTCGACCAGTAGCCTTACATTCCAAGGTGAACGGGTCGCCCAGTTTGACTATTTTTGGCAGGAGATCTTTTTTGGAGAATTGAAGCTTGGGTGGAACTGAAATCAGAGAATCACAATAATTTATGCAGCGTGAAAACTCTTCCTTAATTCTGTGGAAATTGTACTGAATTTCTGTTTTCCTCAGTGAGGTCGCAGATACAGACCAGACATACATGTAAGGCTGCCGTACATGATACATTTTTTTCCTACGAAATATTTCGTACGATTTCTCATGCAATTTTTTTGAAGGAAATATCACATCCCACCATAGAGATGATCCCATTTATTTCCTAGGTATTACGTCGCAGAGCGTAAATGTTATAGTGTGTGATGAAAAATATGACCCCGTCACAAGGCCATTTTTGTAGGATTGAACTATTACATGCAGACAAAGGGGCAGAATGCGTCAGTTGTACAATAATATTCTACCACAACGTACACAACAGGAATTATTTCCTAGCATTTTATTGTACAAGAAAAATAGGACAGAACCTATTTGTGGATTTTTTCCTACGCGACAAAAATGGGACGATGTTTCCCCGTCATACACGGTAAAATAAATTCCTACAAAATATTTTGTCATGTTTACCAAACAATGAGGCGATGTGTGTACTTACTCATAACAGTAAGGTCATAGTACTGCGTCACTGTCTCTGAAACTCCTTGCAGTGAACACGTGTACTGACCTTCGTCGTCGACCACAAGGTCACTGATTTCAAGGTCGTAGCCCTGCTGACCTGTTGGCAACCCCGTTTTCTTGACAACACTGTACCGTTCGCTGCCATATATTTTCATATCGTTGACGGAGATTAAACGCATATCAATATTTCGTGTCTTGTCCTCTTTACGGACCCATTGCATAGACATTTTGTGGCCAGGCTCTGAAAAATAATGGTGTCATACTAAAAGGGGCTGTTCACTTAAGGGTCAATTTTACAAAATCCCAAGAACCACATTTTTGGCCTATTGGCCTGAGTAGACTCTCCAGTAGAGGCTTGTGCAGTCAGGCGTGAGGGGAGTATGACATAAGCAAGAAAGAGGCCAGGGCAATGTAATTCTTAGATTTATATTGTACAATTGAGCCTTAAGTGAACAGCCCCTTTGAGAAGAGTTCGTTTGTGTGTTTGTTTGCGATTTTCTCCAAGACGGATGAACGGATCGCCCTCAAACTTGGTATGCACATGCAGACAGACCTGGGAAGTGTCCTTACGAAGCCTGAATTTTGATATGATTTACGATTTTCGAAATATCAAGATATATTAACGAAAATAGCATTGCTGTTTAGGCTCATTCAACAGTCTCCAACAGCAACCAACCGCTGTTGGATGAAGAATAAACATAGGCCTACTTATTCTTTTTTAATTTTAACAACACCCGACATGAATGTGTGATGTTGGATAGTGTGGACGGCCTCATCCAACACGATCATCAAACTTGGACCAACATCAAATTTGGATGTTGTTGTCTGGTGTAGACTCTGCTTCAGGTTAGGGTTAGCCATACATGTAGTTTCCAGGAAATTTCCAGGGGCTGTATGTGATTGCACAACACATTCCTAAGTCACTGTTTTCTCACTTCCAACGGTCCCTGTCTCAATTTGCCCTGCAGGTTGGGGTTATGGTCAGGGTTTTGTTAGGGTGTGTATATGGGGAGGAACTGGGAAGGGAAAATGGGAATAAAACCTTCTCAGTCATAATTCTATGAGAAAAACAATATTATTTGAAAAACTGTTCAATTCCATTTCATCAGCATTCACTATCGAAAATGATTTTAAAATGCAATGCATCAAGGATAATGCCAGTGCTACATGGAATCTGAATTGTAAGTTCATTTCAGTCGTCTGGAGAAAAATTGACAAGATGTTTCCATGCGGTGCAGAAATGTGTGCATGTCATAACAAATATTTTATCGCAATCCATTTACTTTACGAGAACTGGGGCCGTATGCATAAAACATCAAAGTGTAATAGACGATATCACTCCAAAAGAGTGCAGCACCTGACCGAGTCAGCGTCATGACGTCCCGCACGTCATTTCATGATGTCTTGATGTGAGACGAGAAAAATCAAATTGTTTCACGACGTCAGGATCGCTGAAACAACTGGATTTTTTTTTTTGAGTCACATCATGCGTTCAGAAATGATGTGCGGGACGTCATGACGCTGACCCCGTCAGGTGCTGCGCTCTTTTGGAGTGATAGAGTCTATTCCCTTATCTTTTGTTTGGAACAATAGTTTAAGGGAAATTTTACACTTAAGATGTTTTATGCATAGGCCTATGGCCCCTGGCTCGCTGGCCATCATCAAATCGCTTGCAGTATTGCATGGTGTGCTGCTGGCATTAAATACAGTGTCGGAATATACATGTACATGCTTTGGTAACGAGAGAAGAGGTAAATCATTCAAAATCGTAAGGAAGTCAAGTATCGACACAGAATCATTTGGCGATGGTTGCATGAATCGCACAATCCTTGTGAACTTCACTCCGTAGGTGTCAGCCATCACCCGGTTTCAGATCAAGGTTCTGGTTGAGATTTTGGCGAAGTGTGCAGATCATGCTAATTTGAGAATCGTCTATTTCCCACACTCTGGCCATCAGAAAGTCAAAATCCTAAACCACATATAAGATGTGAAAAACATGCAAAATGTCATCTAAGGCTGCTGTTCCATAGAAGTTCACGTTTCACTTTTCACGCACCACACTTCACGTTTTCCTTTCGTTCCTCGATTCAGCGCACAACGAGACCTGTCCTGTGCCGTGCTTTCTCCGAGGAACGAAAGGAAAACGTGGAGTGTGATGCGAGAAAAGTGAAACGTGAACGTCTATGGAACAGGAGCCTTACAGAATGAAGAAGTGCATTATCATCATCATCATCATCATCATAACCTGTGTTAAAATGAAGCAAAGATCTTGTTAATCAGCCAGATTGAAATGATAAACATGCTAATCATCTTTCCCCTTTGAATCCTGAACATTTGTTTTTCAAGAATCATATTATTCCTGAAAAACAGGCTGTTTATGACTGTAGAGGAAAATCGTACCAAAAACCATAGCGCTCAGGCCACATGATGAAAGACCAAATAAGAAAGTTCATCATGACAGGTTTTTGCCCACTGGGAATGTTGCTCTCCATTCTGCCAGGTTTTTGCCCATTGGAGTTACTCTCCTCATCCTGCCAGGTTTTGCCCATGAGGATCAATCCTCTCCATTCCTGCCAGGTATTCGCCCACTGTCACGTTCCCCATTCTGCCGGGTTTTTGCCCACTGGGAATGATGCTCTCCATCCTGCCAGTTTTTGCCCATTGTGGTTCTCTCCTCATCCTGCCAGGTTTTGCCCATGAGGATCAATCCTCTCCATCCCTGCCAGGTTTTTGCCCAATATCACGTTCCCCATCCTGCCAGGTTTTTGCCCACTGGGAATCATGCTCTCCATTCTGCCAGGTTTTTCCCCCCAGAATTCACACTCCCCATTCTTTCTGGTTTGCCCGCTGGGATCTTGCGCTCCCCCATCCTGCCAGGTTTCTGTCTACTGGGACACACAGTCGCCAGTCTGCCAGGTTTTTGCCCTGCAGGATTACTCTCCCCATCCTGCCAGTTTTTTACCCACTGGGAACACCTCCTCCATCTTGCCAGACTATTCCCCATTGGGAGCCAGGCACACTCCCCATTCTGCCAGGTTTACTTGCCCACTGACTGAGGGATCACCACCTTCTAACTGATGATGCTGGGATCTTTACCTTCTACAGTTCCAGGATTCAAAGGGTTTTTGAAGATGAGGGTTGTGTTATACCTTGTGGTTTTGGTTGCCACGTAGGACGCATAAAAACAATTTTATGGCCTGGGCCTGAAAAAGTCGGCTGTCAAAATGAAACTGACATGAAATATGAAGATGGAAACTAGCTTAGCAATGAGTAGCACAAAACAAAATGGAGAATTGAGGAAAAAGTAAATGACACACGACTCAGTAAAGGGTTACCCAATATAACCAACTGTGTATGAGGGTTGTAGATGGAGAGGGATTGTAGATGGAGGGTGGTTGTAGATGGAGGACGGTTGTAGATGGAGGGCGGTTGTAGATGGAGGGCGGTTGAAGATGGAGGGCGGTTGTAGATGGAGGGCGGTTGAAGATGGAGGGCGGTTGTAGATGGAGGGCCCTTGTAGATGGAGAGTGGTTGTAGATGGAGGGCGGTTGTAGATGGAGGGCGGTTG
>NMRB01000729.1:31399-95867 GCA_002633025.1 Notospermus geniculatus
TTGTAGATGGAGGGTGGTTGTAGATGGAGGGTGATTGTAGATGGAGGGTGGTCGCAGATGGAGGGTAGTCGTAGATGGAGGGTGGTCGTTGATGGAGGGTGGTTGTAGATGACTGAAAGCCACACATGCAGGATTTTCTCATGTAAACAAAATCAGCAAATCCTTGCTTGTCTTGTCCTGCTTTTCTTGAGTACAACATTGTATTTTAGTTATAGTCATGCAAAAATCAAGCAATTTAAGGGTGTGTTTCAAAAAGCGTTCCGTCCGACACCAGAAAATTTTCACCATTCTTTTGTCTACTGATGAAAGGCTGTTTCTTGAAACTCTACAATATTCATGTCAGATCTAGGTATTGTGGAGCTCTAAATTATGGCACTGCAAACTAACTGATCTATTAACACTGTTAAGTCTGACAGCAGAAAGTAGTTTTGGTGTCGGACGGAACGATATATTTTGCTGGTAAGCTCAATATTTTTTTATACCCTCCTTCAAATGAGTGTACACTGTACATCCCAGATGGAGAAACTAATAGTTAAAGGTCTATATTATCAAATACTACCTTTGATTTGTGGAAAATCAATGGCACAAATCTTTGTGATCATTTCAAAGTTAAATTTTGTGCCATTTTCTTGGGTGACCAATTTTCAAACACACCCTTAAGGCCCGAACCCACTGACGCGTTTTCACGCAGCGGGAAAACGCACCGGCAGAAAATGCTTTGTTAAAAGGCAGCGGACCGAGAAAACAACAAAGGATTTGTCGGGCAGTGATGAAACCGCGGCGACAAAATGCGACAGTGGGTTCAGGCCTTCAACCATTGGCTACTCCGATATCTCAAAACTTGGAGCTCTCACTGGATCTGTTAGTATGTTAGACTAAACTAAAGAAATTAAATCTACCTGAAGCTAAAGTAAAGCACCTAGAAAACAACTGAGTTTTACATGAAGATAACTGGTAGTGAGCAATGATTTAACTTACCCAAACCCTCTGCTATACACTCGAATACGACGGATCCCCCTTTGATTTCGTGAAGGTTCATGGCTGGAGAGATGATACTCACTTTACCTGAAGAGATAAAATGGAAAAAAAATTTAGCGGGGGTCTGGGGGCCTCCCTCATAAAATTTTGAAATCTAGAAGCCCTGAAACGCGATTTCCTGGCATTTCGGAACACAAATCTAGGTCCCGTCAGTGCTGGAAAACTGTGGGCACCTGCTTGGGCTATGCTCAGTGTCAGTGGCGCCAAACTACGAGCTCTTTAGGATCCCACAGGAACCTGTCGGCGTAGGAGCTAAAGTTCAGTTACTGGAAACACACTGGTCGGCGAAATTAAGGGGGGCGTGCGTCCCCCTAAATCCGCACCTAGGCTCATCTGTCTCATGAGACATGGGGCCTTGTACCTTGTACCTTTGCAGTGGCAAGTAAAAGACCCCATTCAGGTGAGGAAACATGAGTAGCTTGAGATGGCCTGTTCCAGATTACAAGGGTAATACAGAATAATTGGCTTCAACCCTGATGGGGTACATACCCCTCTACTTTAAGCCATGGGTGGGGGATTTGTGCCTACTGTCCCCCTCCCCAACCTCCTGGAGAAACCCCGATGACTAATCTCCTTGCTGGAATCCAGGTGACACCGCTGGTCCCGGAGCAATTTCATTTCATTTGAAGTTTCAACATTATCTTCTGAATAATGATCCTATCAATGAATCAACGGTTGAATGAGAAGGAAATTTATGACCGCAGATAAAACTGTCATAGCAGGAAATATTCGCAGTAATTGTATCTGATTCCATGATACGATCTTAAATGTCTGATACAGCGACTTCCACCTGGAGGAACGTACCTGGCAGGTGTGTCCTTTTAGAGAAACTGTGACTAAGTTAGCTGACATTGCTAATATTTGTGAAGCGTTGTTAAAAAATACTCGTCTCGTTGTTTCTTTCCCTGCTGATTCTTTCCAATGAATGCATCTATGGCAGACCAATACTAGTTCCTTCGTCAATTTCTAGATGGCAGTATAAGCCATAAGGTACAGTTGCATGCTGCAGGTGAGGGCACTTAGCTACATGTACACCTATAGTTCAGCCAGTTTTGTCAACTCCTGTTCAATATTGCAGCATCAATGTAAATGTGCAGTTCATCTCGAGTTCTACTGACAGGCCTGGGCCCGGTTTTACAAAAGAGTATTTGTCACTAACATGACATTTTAAGTGCTATCTTGGCGTTACCTCCACCAGTTAAAGGAGCTGGACGTCCAAGTTGTAAACATGATATTCACTAGTCTCGGTTACCCAGCCGTTCGGTCACCCAGCTGAATCTGAGGATCGAACGTTTGTGTCGCAGTACCTGCGGAAGAAAACAGTTGGCTGCGCGAGACTACATATTCACTTCAGTTCATATCACCGATAATAGGTGGCAGCACAGCGTGGATAGAGAACCAGTGAGTGGTTTAGTGAGTTGCATTGGACCGGGCACCAGTCTAACGATCACGGGCGCTACTGGTGCTGCCACCTTCACAAAGGAATAAAACTAGTTTGCCGACCTCTGTTTGTAAACAAACTGGTTTGTTTACAACTTGGACGTTGAACTCCTTTAAGCCCATTGCAGTGAAGGGCAAAATTGCACAAACAGAATTTTGAATTAGCCCTGGCAAAAAGGTTGCAGGATAAAGTTACTGGGTAAAGTGTGAAGTCAAGATGATAACCTCTACCATAGTTGATATCAAACTGAAACCCGAACTTTAACTTTTTTTGCGGAGTAACAGCTTCACCATGAAAGAAACGTAGTGAGGTGTTTCCAGATTGGCACCTTTCTTCGCCCGAGGTTCTCTCCACAAAGTAAAGGGTGGCGCACCCGGGCGACTAAAATGGGGGTGACTACCAATGCGACTATGTCGCGTGCGATAATTACCTTTGAGGTCGATCAGTGATGTCATCCGCGACATCACTGATCTTCCAATGAAACATTTGTCGCAAACTAGTCTAACAAAAACTAAAAAAACTAAAAATATGTTCAGTCGCTCCTGTGGTCGCAAGGCCAGTCGCCTAGAAAATCGCTCGAAAAATCGCAAAAGTGTGCGCCGCCCTTAAGAGGGAAGTTTCAAAGCCTGATGCATTGCAAGGGATGCATTGGGGACAAAATGATTCAGTGAACTAAAGAGTCTACATGTATGTGATATAGTTTTTGTTCACAGTTTTATTCATTCTACAGGTTAATTTTTACGTAACAAACATATCAAGAACATGTCAAGTAAGAAAATATAAAGAACTACATCTATGGTATCAGGAATGACAAGGCACTGTGCAAGAAGAGTACCATCATGTCCGATACATGCTATAGGCTGTATTGCTTAGTTCAAAAAAGAGCCATTTCGCTTTGAAATGCATTACCTCTGCGATCTCGCAACCCTTCCTTGTGCACTTAGAGCAAAACCAACATGATAACAGGAACTCACAAATAAAAGGTTACACTACGGTCTAAAATATCAAAGACCGTTCTACGGGCTATCTCTTGCTGTAAGTTTATAGCGTTATCTTGCTGGAGAAATAACGAGCCCCCCTCGTATTTTCAGCGAGCTTTTTGGTCGTGGAGGCATTTTTTTCAGATGGTAAGTCATCTTCTTGATATTTTTAAGGATTCCTTACGATTGCTTTCCGATGCTCTAGGGTGTGGAGGAGCGAGTGCTAAGAACGTTGATAACTTTAGGATGTAGGCTTAATCCTAGAAACATTCTTGTGAAGTGGCTCACCTGTACCAAAAGGGCCAAGGGATATAAGCCTGGCTTAAAGTGCCACAGTATATGGGCAGATACAAACGCAAATAAAGACGTTACAAAATAAAGACATTGTTGTAATCATGTTCTCCAGTCATAGTGACGATCTCTAGTCGTAGCTAAGAAAGACGTAAGGTGGCGCTGTAGTCATCTCAACGAAGAATGACGAAAACACCCGAAGTGTTACGAATGATACAGCGTCACCTTACGTCTTTCTTAGCTACGACTAGAGATCACCACAATGACTAGAGAATATGATTACAACAACGTCTTTATTTTGTAACGCCATCTAATGTCTTTCTTAGCTACGACTGCGTCAGCTACGGTTTCGACATAGTATCTACATGTATCCTACCACTGGCTATGTGTGGGTTGGACAGGACACCAGTCTTATCGCATATTGGTTCCAGATACTGCCACCAGGGGAAGGACACTGAAGCACCTCAGGCACACAGTGGCACTTTAAGCAACTTAACTATTGGAATTTGCTGCTTACGTTGCTACAACAAGCTAAAACTTTCAGTATTGTTACAGGGCAGATAATCAAATCTCTTTAAGTAGGGTGACATCAGATTGATAACATGACACCAGCTCAGGACATGGCTCTCAATATCTCAAGGGCTTTGTCTGAACTAATGATTTTATTGGTCAACAGACACGGTTGGTTCCAGGGAGGAATGGTTTCATGCTACAGTATTTGTATTTGTATTTTTCCACCACGGCTGAAGCCATAGCATTATTGAAGAGGCCATCTCAAGCTACTCATGTTCCTCACTTGGATGGGTTTGCCCTTGGAGAGGAACAAAGGTACAAGACGGTTAGTGATAAAACCCGGAATGAAACGAAACGAAATGAAATCCTCGAAATGGGACTCGCAACGAATTTGAGAATTAACGTAGGCCTAATGTCATTGTTGCAGATGTAGGCCTATGCTTCCTTCTTGAGATTGACGTTTTTTTCAACATACAGTACCACACAAAATCAAATTGAATTATTATTTTAAAATCGATCAGAAAATCATCATGTACGAAATTCCCTTTGGTGCTCCTCAAGTTACCACCATTTTTTGTTCTGTGTTTTCTTCACTCATTCAGTTGGTGCATAAAGCAAGCGTCAATGTCAGAGGAGGTTCTACCACTTAAATATCGGTAGCATTACAATAAAACGAAAATAAATTGATGCAAATCATGCCCATTTCGATGATTTCTTTTCATTTCGTTTCGTTTCGTTTCGTGTTTTATCACTAACCGGTATACAAGGCACCATGGCTACTGTCTCATGCAATGGATGTGAAAAGCCAATGATGGTATTCCTTATGGCTTTGGCTGGATTTGAACACAGGACTTGTTGCTTCTACCACTTGGATGTCAGGGCCCTTCATGCTGCAGTGAAATGTAATGAGCAAGCATCTACATTCTACAGGAATGCAGGTGTTCTCGATACCTTGAAATGAGGGTCTACACTGATGAGCAGTGATAGAAATTTGTGATAACAGCTGCTCTCAATGGGTGGTCTGAAGTCTAAAATGCTTTTACTCCAATTTTGTACACACCTTTCCAATGCATTTGTACTGCAGAGAGGAAGTAAAAGCATATTAGATCGTAACCATATAGGTAGGCATAGCCGGGGGGGGGGGCCTACAGGAAAAATCTTTGAATCTGACCTTGAAAATCCCCTGGAGGGGAAAATATCTTTAAAACCGACTGTGAGACACATAAGATTTTTCAAAAACGTCCCTCCCCTCTGGAAAATATGACTTCCCCAATGCATTATCACCAAATGGCTCAGTTTAGACACAAAGACAGTGACACATTCTTCACAAAGAACCTTCATGCAATCAACCTATGCCAAATAGGTAGGGCTATTCGTAAGATATTTGACGGACTGAAACAAAACCAAATATGGCTGCCGTGGTAGCCATTTTGATTAGATACAAAGGTATGAAATCTTCATTGCGTGCTACCATTGCTAACGTCACATTTTTAAAAGAACCAGGGCCATTCACAAAGCCTTCCCAGCTTTGCATGCACGCAAGTCTATTGTTTTGCTGCGCATGCCCCATTGTTAACCGACTGCCTTACAATAGATTTGCGTGTACGCAAAGTCGCAAAGGCTTCATGAATATCATCACAATCCACAATAGCCATTGCCATGCTTCTTCACATTTTTATGCACAAAGCAATCATTCAATTCCTTCAAAAAAAAGTGTTTCTCTGTACTTCCCTCTGGAGCGCACACCTTCACTCTGGATTCCCTCAGGGTGCTAAAGAAATCAATTGGACTTTTGTGTAGAAACGTATAATAAACCAACCATCTGCTGAATGATTTTTTCTCAGAGGAAAATATTCTATTAATTCTGTTTGAGTTGATAAAGAATGCAACAAAATCAATGGTTAGTGATAAAACCCGGAATGAAACGAAACGAAATGAAATCCACAAAATCATCGAAATGGGACTTGCAAAGAATTTGTGAATTAACGTAAGCCTAATTAAGTGTCATTACGTTGCAGACGTACCCTTCCGCATTGAGACTGACGTTTTTTCGACATACCACACAAAAATCAAATTGAATTATTATTTTAAAATCAATCGGTGTCATCATGTACGAAATTCCCTTCGGTGCTCCTCAAGTAATTACTGCCAGTTTTTGTACTTCGTTTTCTTCACTCATTCGATTGGTGCATAAAGCAAGCGTCAATGTCGGAGCAGATTCTACGTTAACCACTTAAATATCAGTATTACAGTAAGACAATAAGACGCATAAGGGACACACTCCGCGTGAGCTACTGCGAAACTAATGTATTAGGCCAGCCCTGCATACCACGATCTATAAATACACACAGTACACCTGGATGACCTTTATTTCTGTCCGCAGTGAAGTACAGCTGACTGCGGACAAGATCTTGCAGTAGCTCACGCGGAGTGTGTCCCTTATGGAAAATAAATTGATGCAAATCATGCCCATTTCGGTGATTCCATTTCGTTTCGTTCCGTGTTTTATCACTAACCACAAATCAATAGATGCTGCATACAAGTGGTGATCTTCAATAACAGCCAATACTTCACTTGTATCTCCGAAATTTTTTTGTGCTCAAGGGATGTCAAAATGAACACTTACCATTGTTAAAATAAGATGTATGACAATATTAAGGTCATATTACGATGATCAATCACCGCTATCGGGCAATTGTAAGCGATTATAAAAGTCAACAGCAAAATATATCTATTTGTTCGATTTTTCAGGAAAATATATCCCAGGAGTGTCTTTTTTGCGAAGGAAATCTTATGCCCTAATAATGAACTCTAAACTGCGGGGAGGCAGCAATTTGCAGCTAAATGCAGTACAGGCATTGATTTTACAGAAGGATTTGACTCCCCTTGCTGCCACACCAAGGCCGCTAATATGCCTTTGGTCAATTTGATTCGATTCAAGGTTGTTTGCTTGGTAAGGCCAGACGTTTTTTATTGGTTGGTTCACGGATTTTTTCTCAGTTAGCGTGGAGAGGAGGTCGGAAACAACAAAAAATAAAAATTTATTTTTCCACTTCTCAAAAATTTGTCACTTCAATTTGAGGGAGGAGGATCATAAAAAATATTTATATGACAATACACAGCATATACTTAGTATACAGTAACCAGTGTTCTCCACGGGTTTTGGTCTAAGAGGGGCGGCAGTGGGCGTGGTGCCGAAGGCCGCGAGGCGCCTTCTGGCGGGGGGTCTGGGGAAATTTGGATTTTAGGTGCTCTGAGATGCATTTTCTGTGCATCTGAGATGCATAATTGAACGATCTAAACCATAAATATTAGGGCGGACGAATTTTTAAGAGGGGCGGGCCCTTTTTAAGAGGGGCACATTTTGCCGTCGGTATTTGTAAGAGGGGCGGGCCACCCTTTATTTAACTGGTGTGGAGAACACTGAGCAATGAGGAAACTATAAGAAGAGACATTCGGAATGACCCGAGGTGAAAGGGTCGACTGAAACACCGCCAATTTTCAAAGTTCCAGTCTCTTGTAATGATGATTGATGATGGTACGACCGTAGCTCTCTTTATTATGATTGGTTGTATGCAAATGAACTTCCTCAACCGGCCTGCAAAGATCTTGCCCGCACAAGACATGCAAGATCGACGCCACAAATAGTTCCTGTGAAAAAAATTCTAATTGCAAAAAGATAATTGGAGCGGCGGGTGGAAAAAATAAATGATTTTTTTCAATTTTTGCAACAATTATGAGAAACCGTCATAAAATGTTTTCATCGCACATCGACCTTGCGACTGGAAGCAACTGAACGCAACAGTCGCTGTCGATGTGAGCGGAACGCACACATCGACTACGACTGGTCATTGCGGCAACAAGTGGCAACGTTCGGGAATGAGTAGAACATGAGCAATTGGCTGGAACTAGCGACAACGGTCGGCAATAGCGTTGCCGGGGCGCGCACATCGACCTGTTTGAGGATCTGATCAGTTGCTACTGTTTCCAGCCAGTCGCCCACCATTGCCGGAAACGCCATTGCCGGTAGTTGCTTCCAGTCGCAAGGTCGATGTGTGCTAGGCTTAAGAAAACCTGTCACATAGGTACTCATCAGAATGTACTCTCTTAGAGCTTTCCAATGAATACCCATGTGCCAGGGATTCTGTTGTTGTCAAGAACTTGGTACGTTTGGGAGATTAAATGACATTGACACTGGCAGCAAAAGGGTTCACAATGTCCCTAATTTGTCCATTAATCTTAAAAGTGTCGGAGTAATATTTCTTGGGTTCTTTTAATATTTCTTGTGTTCTGTTGAAATTACATTTTTTATTATATTTTGTACTTCCGATAATTGTAAACAATGTCGAAATGTTGATACACGCCATCTAGTGGCACGCATTTGAATGAACCGACCTCGAACTAGATCGAGGCGGGTTCGGTAACCCGCACCGTGTAAAAGCGATCAATCCATCCTGAACCGAACCCGCCCGAGGAGGGTGGAGGTAGGTTTCCTCGAACCAGCACCGTGTAAAAAGGGCTAATGTCCCTAATTTGTCCATTTATCTTAAAAGTGTTGAGCGTAATCTTTCTCATCTTCTATTGAAATTACATTAAAAGTAAAAACCTTGAGTTCATTAATCTCATTCACTTTACTTGTTCTGATTATGCTTGGGTGTGGCTAAATAACAGTTATTACGCCATCCGGGGTCAAGATGGTGTAACCATGGATATATGAGTATTGTTATTTTGGACTGCGGCATCAAACGGTAGGAGTTCAAAGGCATATTTTTCATTGCAAACTGATCTATTTTCACAGTTATTTTCTTCATTGATATCGATTATTAATTTTCTATAACCATATCAATGTACAAACTTTTACAGTGATTGAAATATACAATATATCTTCTGATCTTGACGTGGTTGTTGGTAACAATATTGGTACTATTTTGATGCGATTTTTATCTTCGTGGTTAAAGGGAATTTCCGGTAGTCCTGGCAATCAAAAATGACACTTAGAATAACAATCTGAAGAGGTCGCCACCATCGTTCCTTGGCTAAGACCGCTGGAACCCTTTGTACCTTTGCTGACGTTTGTTCGTACTGCCCAACTAATCAGATCGAAAGCTAGTGGCACACTATCACAAGACGCAATATGACGTCAAAATACCGCAAAATAAGGCCGTAAACGTCAAGGAAAGCTGACCTCTAAAAATAGCTTCAAAACTGGTGTGAAAATAGGGGTCCATATGGTTGCAGCTAGCGCTCCAAGCGGCTCCATAGCGAACCAACAGTCATGAAAAGAGTAAAGGCCTGCTTGCTTTTTTGGCCCGCGTGATACCTGTGGGAAATACATGTATCCTGAAGTCAGGTAAGTCAACTAAAGAGATATTAAAGCGACGTCTAAAATTGATTTTTAAAATATTCACGCTGGTGTATGAAAGGTGATAATCTCTAATCAGAAGGTATATTAAAGTCGGAAAAATCTTGTTTCATCTCAAGAAACAATAACCTTGACTTGGAGAGGTTGTTGAACTGTTAACTCGGTCTCACTCTGAGTTGACAGAGTGGTCACCAGTGACATCTGCACATGAATGTATGATGACCACATGTCAACTTAGGGTGAAGAAGATTACAGACAGTAACTGATCAATAGTACTGGTATGAAAATAATCATATTGATCTCATGAAGCAATGTTCTTGAAAAATAAATTCAGAATTCTTGTATTGAAGATCTGGCAAGTTGCCTAAGTGTGGTTTTGAACTAGAGACTACCACAATCGCAATGGCACCCTAGGGCATGCCATAAAGGGTGGTCCAATAAAAAATACACAAGCATACTTCTATTAGGCCAAAAAAAATTAAGTATCTGTTTCTTGTCCGCGCCCGCATCATTCCCAGACCCTCCCAGGGTTTCCGCCAGAAAAAAAAAAGAGGGTACGGACCAAAAAAAAATTTTTTTTTTGAAAAAAAAATTTTTTTGAAAATTTTTTATTTTTATTTTTATTTGTTTATTTTGGTTTTAAACGATGTTTAGTGCCATTTTAGGCGTATTTTGAAGCATAAAATCACTTTCCATCGTGAAATATGATGTTAAATGGTGAAAAACAATGAATACTGCTGATAAATATGTGAATTTATCAAATTTTTGAGGGTACGGATCCGTACCCTGGAAAAATGTTAGGGTACGGAATTTTACCCATTTTACCCTCTGGCGGAAACCCTGCCTCCGCATCGAAATTTTTTTTTCACCAATTCCAACTTTTCCCACTTTGCTTACGCAGCGCTTCATCACTTGAAATCATCTTTATTTTTCATGAAATCTGTGCTTTAAACATGTAGAGAGATAGTTTGCTGGTGGTATTTCCCCCCATCCATGCATTCGGAACTTCCGAAGGCAACTGCTCGGCAATTTCCGTACGGTCGCATTTCCCCTCGGACACAATTCCAAGGCAGCCATCTTGAATGCGCAACGATTGCTGCCCGTTTGTGAGAGTTCAAATGCGGTTCGCCTCATCACACCCTGCGCATGAACGAAATAGGTCACACAAAACGTTGCGTTATTGATCAATAATTGGCAGATTGGATGCGATACCGGTAAGTTTATAAATAATATGCCTCAAGTTATCCAGCAAATAAGTTTGAACACCTTAACAGGCCAAAATTCTGCCAAAATAGTCCCACGGTCGGTCACGTGGGTTTGTTGATAAACAATATGGCTGCCTTGCACTTGTGTCCGAGGTGAAATGCGCCGTCCAGTGGCAGATAAGCAGTTCGCCTCAGGTCGTTCCGAATGCCATCCATGAAGAAAACGAAAAAAAAAATATTTGAAAATAAAAAAAAATTTGCATGCCCGCATCAATTTTCGCTGACTTGCTGGACAAGAAACAGACACTTTTTTTTTGGCCTTACCCAGAGCCCCTAACTGCTCAAAGAAATGGATGCAGAATCTTTCGAGAAGAAAGAACAGTGAAAGTAAAGGAAGATCTCTACTAGGCCTGGCACTTTGCCCATGTTGAAGTTAGGGTAAACCATACTTTACTCGAGTACCAGTACCCCAGTGGAGTTATTTTTTGCAAGAGATTCGCTATCCATTAATACTAGTGATTTCGGACTGAGGAAAGTGGAAGTATGCATGTGTCATTGTCACGATAGGTAGCGCTCGTACCTTGCACTGACCTAGTGTCACCGCGCGCTCAAGGCATCATGGAAAATTTTGGGACTACCTGTTGCATTTTCAAGATGGCGGTCGATTCTCCAGTTCATGTCCATGCCGGGGTCATAACCCAAATATCATCCTTTTCCTCTCAACAATGTCATATCTATGACAATTTCTCATCAGAAATGAAATATCAGTCAATTATTTTAAAGTTTGCAAGAAATAAGGCTCATATCCCTATTTTCCTAGGATTTACGTTCGTGGCGCAGTATATCATGTGATCACCCAGTTCGAGTTGCGATTTGGCTCGCATATTTAGAAACTAACAAATTTTGGTGGTATGCGCCTCCCGCAGACACAGGTTGGTGCGTGCATACCGAGCGCCGCCTGCGCCGACCTGTGATCGAGACACAAAATGATGCATTTGTGTGTTTTTCGGGCCACCATGTATAAATGTCAGATCCTTATATTCTGAAATCTACGCCTGTAGGTATTTAAATCAGTGATGAGACAGTCTGAGGAAAACCTTTCAACAAAATTGGAAAACAACCCCTCTCACGAATGTTTACAAATACAAACAAAAATTTGCATTTTTAACCAAAACAAAAAATGCGTCTGTCTGCCAACGCGAACCTGAAATAAATCAAAAAAATTCTAGTTCAAAACATCAGATGCACTTTGCACTTGCTTCATCAAATTTTCATTACGTCCCATCCGACTAGTGACTACACTGTCCTTATAGATCAACAGGCCGCTAATCAAATTTGCTTGTAAATTAATTTGATTAAAATTACCTACAATTGAATTAGGAAATAGTTTCTAACCTGTCGCAGTGCATTTCATGATCAACCCCTAGGCGATTCTAATATTATATCTCAGGCAAGCAAGTGAACTGCATGTAAACATAAGTTCATGCTTACATCGTGAATCATGATGATTACTAAATTTGGCTGAGCAAGTTCAATAATATTTCACTTGCCATGATTGTCCTGATACGAAGTCTGCCGGTTTCTCGATGTAGGCCCATTGGGAAAAGAGAATCATGTCCATGCCGCAAACTTCAACCAATAGACAAATCCCAAATTGACGAACGAGAAAGATCTGCGCACTTCCGCCAAAATCGCAAACATAACCTCGGTCTGGAACTGAATGACGTGACGCAAAGAACCCCACGACAGTGACTTCGACGACGTTGCGTCAGAGTCGATACTCTGGGATGCTCCAGGGCCCGTATGCATAAAGGCATCCTGGGAACCCAGGGCATTTCCACTCTGCATAGCGCGTTACAATGCCCTGGGGAAACCCACCCCGTTTCGGTGGGGAAGAGGGCTGATTGAACCCGTCGGTACTTACCCATTATATAGATAATCCATGAGAACCATTTTTACGCGAAGTTAATTCAGGAATATTAAAAAATCCAGCGAGTTTGTCTGCGAATCGAGGAATGTTTGAAACCACCATATTTGGTAGTGACCATGGCGGGATAGAAGCTTCGCTGTGATTGGTTGTATTCAGCGACAGATTTTCTGTCGCTAGTTCCACAGCGAAAAGGCGCCAATTTCAACAGGGCCTCGGACGTGCGAGTAGGGAAGCGCGTTTTAGAGGACCTGTTGCAAGAGGATGGCATAAAGGTGGAATAAGCTTATTCCAGGTATAACCTAACGTTACAACATGAAGCTATACCTGGAATAAGCCCAAACTGCTCACAGCGCCACCTGTCTCCACTCTTCCGACCTAGTGACACTGCCACCAGGTCCCTTCTTTCTCGGCGGAGGATCGTAGTTCCCGTATATGCCAAATGGAATTGAAGTATTTCATGGGCACGTACACAAAACGTTTTTCGTCGACCTAATTATCTGATTGGTCAACTGAAGCATGTGAACAAAGGACGCCCTCTGATTGGTTAAAAGTGTGAGAAAGTGAGAGCCTAATCACATCCCATGCCTGTAAAGTTCCGCGAACAAGCTACTTATTCTGATCATTTACGGCATTTATTCGTCTCAAATCTTACATTTCCACGTTTGATAAATTTATATTGTTTCATATGATTCGATTTTATTGACTTTTATTCGAGATTTGCTGTGTCAAATGTACGCGTACTATATTCCAGCCAGCTGGAACGATGAGGCAGCTGGTGCTAGCGGCATAAGCGGCCAGTCCAGAAGTAGGCCGCGCATGCTCGGTAGGAACTAGTTTGGAATAAGCCTTCCACCTTTATGCATACAGGCCCAGAATTCCTCTTGCTGAGTTAAAATTGACCCAGTCGTCAAATGTTGTCTGTAGAGTTACTAATACTGTTTTAGATGAGTTCTCGAGTTGATATTTTTGAAGAAAAAATGTAAAAAATATAATAACACGGGCGAGCTCCATGGGGGAACAAAGATGCACAGTGTGTAATTATACCTAGATGACGACTCATCTGTTTTGATCAGGCTTTTTTTACTGCGAGAGACCGAGAGAGGTGTCACTATCAAGTTAAACAAACAGAAAGTAATTTTGAAATTCATATTTTTTTAAAAGTCCTGCTTTTATTGCTAATACAGTTTATTACACTCATAAAGCTTACACGCAACCACACAATGGTATATAATAGCGAGCATGAGTAGGGTAGACCCTTGAATAGGACATAACATGACATCTCACAACAAAATAGGAATAACATCAATCAAATTAATTTTAAAACTCAAATTGAAAAAAGATAAATTTTCTGAATAAACATCTGCTAAATCTAGATTGAATAAGCTTCCACTCCAGAACTTCCTGCATGAAAACCTTTAAGTAGAAATTGTTATCTTAATTTTAGATGATATTTTCATACAAAATACCCCAAAGACGGATATCTATATAAATATTTATCCAAAATAAAAATCAATGTAACCCATTTACGTATTGATTTTAGTATTTAAAAACGGACACTCTATTGGAAACTGAACACCAATGTATCAAGATTCATCCACAGAGGAGTTAGATAGTTTTATTAATGATACGTCTTGACATTTAGCCTGGATTGTAATGATAGGGGGAGAGCAAAAACGAGACAAGAAGACCAGCTGTGACAAGGGTGGGGTCAGAATTCAATTCAAATAGCCGTTATAATAAACTATTAGTGTGTTTTAAATCATTTATCCAATATTTGTTAAAAATATAATTGAAACATTATATTACTAGAGCCATCATGTGATGGCGCAGATTCGTCTCCATTTGAAAGTTATGAAATGGCATGCACAGCGGCAAAATAGGTGGGCAGGGTCCAAAGGGTGCTTTGGGTACAAATATAGTACCCTAAAGAAATTTGAGGGTACGATATAGTACCCTGAAAAAATCAATTCAGTAATGTTTTTCTTAAATTTGTTACATTTCAAATGCAACTTTCATGCATAAGGGAGACTAATTTTGCATTTTGGAGTGAAAAAATGACTCTGGAGGCCATTATTAACAGAAAAAAAAANTATTGAACAAAAGACCCAATTTGAGCCTCTCACAGTGTCCATCACAGCTTATTTTTCTGCTCATTAGGCATGTTACATGTAGGTCAGACTAGAAACATCGTAGGTGACACACTCATGGAGATCGTCTGCATGGTTTTTGGCGCAAAGCCAGATCAAGTAGGGCTAAATATATCTTCGTAGAAATGACCAACACGGGCAAACTTTATGTCATTGGAAAGGAAATTTTATCAGGAATCCAACCAAACAGTTTTTGAGGCGATTTCATTCCATCCCAGAGAAATAAAACCAAAAGTTCACGACGTTGTGAAAGTCATGAAAGCTATCCTCAAGTCGGTATCAACGCAAATTACAAGGTCTGTGTTTCGTCGATGAAGTGTTCGTCAGCTGGTGGTGGTGAGTCGTGCTTAGATAAAATCTACACAGCTCGATTTGAAATTCAGGGGAATGAAAGGAATCACATCCTTAACAAATTTGTCCCTTTTTGACAAATGAGTACATATGAGCGGCATTTTCTTGCGAGATGAAAACTTTGTTGCGCATCAGTGAAATGGCGTGCCATACAGTAACCTCGACGCAAATGTTTCACTCGCAGTACCGCCTTCTAGCCAAAAGTTTTGCCTGTTCGTCGAACAATAATAGTGAGTGAAATACCTGTATCGAATGGCCATTACGTTATCTGAATAACGATTATAGTTTCACCACACGGCACTTTGCAGGTCACAGTAAATCACGTATTTATTACTGCAAGTACACGCTGGCCTATTTCCTAGGTCGTTGATGTATTCCATTACATGGCACAATGCCACGTGGACATTGCCTGGGGCGAGAGTGCGTCTATCAGTTGATACCCCGCAGGGTAATACAATAGATTCGTCTCCACCACTGCTGTAAGATGGCGCTGGGAGACGAATCTAAAAAACTGAAACTTAATCAGTGCATTTAAATTGATTTTAACATTAACTTCTTTTCACTTGTTTAGGCCATACCAATATGATTGTTCGTTTAACGGATTTCCCTCATGCCTAAAATCCCAAAAGTGAAAAAAAAATTTTTGGCGCCCGCTTGTTTAAAATGCTGTAAATTCGAGAAAAATTTTTTTTTTTAATGCGGGAAGGCTTTGTTTTTTAACCGCCCGCATGCTTAAAACGCCATTTCAGGAAAAAATATACAGGCCAAAGTCATCAAACATCGTCAAAGTGAATAAATTCATCGACAGTGATTGCCGTCGATGCCCTGCTCTTGCCCGTGCTACCCTTAAAAAATCAAAATCCTTGGATTTTAGGCCAAAGAATTCATTTTTTTACCTTCACGCTCACCCTTGTGTGACCACATAAAATTTATACAACTTATGGTTAGCATTTTTTTTTCTTTTTTTTTCGCCCTCATGCTCCATCATGTATGGCCTAACAATCCGTTAAACGAACAATCAAATTGGTATGGCCTTATTCCTAGTTGTTCAATTTGCTGTCTTTCAGAGCCTTCTGTAAAGCCTAGCGCACATCAACCTTGCGACTGGAAGCAACTACCAGTAATGGTGTTTCCCACGGCAACGGTGGGCAACTGGCTGGAAACAGCAGCAGCAACTGATCAGATGCTCAAACAGGCCAATGTACATTGCCCCGGATGGGGGACCGTTGCGGCTAGTTCCAGCCAGTTGCTCATGTTCTACTCATTGCCGACCGTTGCTTCTAGTTCTCTTCAGTCGCTGTCGATGTGTGCGCGCTGGCAATGGATTTGTTTGCGGAGCACACCTGGTCATGTGATGGAATCAGGTGACCCACAAAATGACTCCCGAGTGGTCTGATCGGAAGACATCGACAATTTCCGTGTAGCATTCAGTTCAGTTGCCTGTTCGATGTGCGCGCTCCAGATTGAAGACTGGATTGTGCCACTTGTTGCCGCAATGACCAGTCGTAACCGATGTGCGCGTTCCGCTTACATTTGAGGAGTGGTGGGTTGCAGTGTGCGATCTGTAACCTCTAGCATGGAACAGAACACAACAAAAAAACATTTCAAAAAGATTTTCATGGCCATGTCTTTGGTGTAAACCAGAGGATAGTGACATAACAATTGTTATGAGCATAACAGGATCAACATTGATGATTACTTTCACCAGCAACGACTGGCAAGATGAAAGTTAGACAAAGATGAAAATCCAAAAGGGTTGTTTTTGCCTAAGGGCGAGAGTGACCTTCTGCAGAACTTGACAAAAGGGCCTTAGGAGCCCTGATAGCCAAGTGGTTATCACGTCTGCTTAGCAACCGGCAGGTCCCCGGTTTAAATCCCACCCATATCCGGAGGAAATGGTATGGCTGTGGCCCTAATAGAAAAACCCAATACATACACAGAAATCATCATAGGTCTGCTATGTTGGTCAGTATGCCTACACACTTCAAGTGGGCCTAGCGGCAATAACTTTTATGATTTCTCTGCCTTGGAAGTCACGGTGACATCGGCTGGATTGGTTCTAAAATATGGCCAGCAATAATCTAGCATCTCAAATTCTTCATCAGGGAAAAATAAACGTATTTTAAAGCATGATTCCATGTCTATGCCAAAAAATCTGAAAATTGGTAAAGACCCGTGGTAGGCCTACAGAGCATGCCATTGGCTTGGGTAGGGAAGGGGTTAATGCAAAGGCACAAGGTACAAGGCATCACTGACTTACTGTCCCAAGCGATGGAGGTAAAGAGTCAGGGATGGGTAATCCCATATTGTGCATAGTCTGGGTTCAAACCCTGGACCTACCACTTAATTGCTAAGTGGAAGTGATAACCACTAGACTATCGGGACACTTCAAAGTACATTTATAACACTATTAGGAAAACGGCAATTAGTTTACTAGAAATGCAAAAGTGATTTATTTGTAGACTTCTCAGCACCTCCATCATAATATCTCAATTGTTAAACCATCACAAACAGAAATTTTCCACAATTCCAATACTTCAAGGGGGAATTGCCTAATTACCACTCCCCAGAGGGAGCAATCATTAATTATTCCATCAAAGAGTAAATATGCTTACCAATGCATGCAACTTTCTCGACAATGTGACCCCATGTGACAATAGATGCCAACCAATTGAATTTGGTGATAAATGCGCAGTGGGCGAAACTCTCACGCCAGCAATAAACGATATTGAGGCTATATCACTCTTGTTGATTCGACAAGGGAGTTGTTCGTGTCAACAACGCTGTACTGAATCAACGAAGAGGATGCACTGATCAGGATAAGAAATTCATAGGCAATCATGTACATTTTTCTTTTGTCATATCATATTCTCTTTTCCACATTAAGAAGTGGTTTTCGTGAGCCACAGGCCAGAGCAGGCACGGAGCTGGCTTCTGCTAAATCTTATGCGGATGTCAGGTCGACCTTGCGATGGCACAGAACAGGCGTAAACTGACTTTTACGGATCACTCTACGTCTGAGGCACAACAGCGTGGAACAAATCAGTCGCCGATCTGGTGTGACATGACTGCAGTTGCGTCTCAGTTACGACGATCGGGATCAGTCGCCGAAGAAAAAGACCACGAATCCCAAGAGTTGAACCTATTCAACTTCTTTGTCATCCCGACGGGCGTAAAATCCTTTCGCAGGTGACCTGAACACGGTTACGATTCCCTGCGCGCTGATGCTGCTTGTTCCACGGTGATCATACACATTTTCGTTTTTGTGACCTGACCATGATTGCGATATTTGATGCCGACTGTTCCGTCATAGCGCAGGCAATCGCAGTGTGACCTGACATCCGCATTAAGCCTTGCGACTGGAAGCAACTGAAAGCAAAAGTCACTAGCTATTGATGTACGCGTTCCGCGCACGTAATTTATGACAGGTCATTGCGGCAACAAGTGGCACAATCCAGTCCCCAATCTGGAGCGTGCACATCGGACAGGCAACGGTACTGAATTAATGCTACATGGAAATTGTCAATGTCTTCCGATCGGACCACTCGGGAGTCAACGCATGACCAGGTGTGCTCCACAAACGAGGAAATTCATTGCCAGCGCGCGTACATCGGAAGCAACTGAAGACGACTAGAAGCAACCAATGGCAACGAGTAGAACATGAGCAACTGGCTGGAAATGAAACAGAGAGAAAAAAATTTCAGAGTCATATTGGCTGGTATTCATAAAAGTTAGCAAATTACTTAAGATTTGCACAGCAATGTCCAATGTAAATGTATTACAAAACGTGAAGAAAAAGCATTTGCTAGCCTTTATAAATATCAGCCCTCATCTCCATGGCAACTCCAGAAAGACATTTGAAAATCATATGCTGACAAAATAATAAACATCCTACAAAAAAGAAAGATTTTTTGGTCCACGCTGTAGGCCTACATGTATTTTGCTTCCTGAAGAATTTTTGTTCATTTCCGTAAGGTCATCACCGTTTTCCGTTCTACTCAGCAAAAACTCTTTAAAAACTCATAATCCAGAAATGGGAAAATACCACAAGTCTCGAAAAGAAATATCATTTATAATTGATTGATATCGCCCCTTCAGAACATTCTCCCGCCGCTGTGAGCTATTAATCCTCGCCCCCAGGCATTCCATGTCATGTCTGAAGCATTGTCTGAGGGCACTGTGTTTGGATCCTCAGAAATACCTCTCCCCGGGGATTCTTCCACGGCCACGAGCGATGAAGTATTCAGATGAGATGGTCACTGCTTGTTTGCTGAAGGCTATATAATTTTCCATAAAACTTTTGATATCAGAGTCTTGGTGATCACACAGCGAACAAGATTGGTAATGTGTAATATTTTTACCTCTGGCTCTGATGATTCTCAACTGATTTCAATGATTCTCCAAAATTCATTTGATATTTTTGATCTTCATTTCTGTGTGAGCCAAACATACTCTAGTTTCATCGATTTAAGACCGGTTCATTATAAGTGCCTGTGACCGCCCCCGTGCACAGGACAGCGTGAATAGGCCACGGTCTCTTGTTGTTCATTGGCGCACATTTTCTACTCGTGCTGGTGGGCTGAAAGTGACTCGTGGTTGTCAGTAGGCTACGGATAAACAGATTGCTATTTGTGGTTTAATCTCGGTACCGTGCGATTGATTAACTTTCCATTGGGTTTTGTCGTTCGGGACCATGACGTAACAGGGTAATTCACAGAAATGTTCAACAAATAACAGCCGTATAGGCCTACTGGTGGGCCTAGTTATCCGTGCTAGTCGTTATGTAAAACCAACGGTCGGTGAGTGCGGTAGGCCCACTCATTCGGCATCGGTTATCCAGGCACTGCTTACGAATTCTGATGTAAACATAGCACAAAGGGGCAGGCAAGACGTCAATCATACATGGTCAGCTCTATTCATGGATTCGAACCATGAGGTCAAAGTTATACAGAATGGGCGTGGCTTGAATATCCAGAACCGGTCTTAAATCGATGAAACTAGAGTATATTCAACACTTTCCTAAAATCTACATTACATATGTTCCAAACAAAAGGTAAGGGAAATTTTACACTTTAAGATGTTTTATGCATACGGCCACTGATTTCTCCATCCTCATACACAGCAGCTATCTTCCAATAAGAATACAAAGTTGGTGCAAAATTTTGTTTCAGACCACCGTAATTTTCGGGCTATAAGGCACGGCATTTTTCCTTGAAGAAGGGTCTAAAATTGGGGGTGCGCTTATAGGGTGGTGCGCCTTATCTGTGGCTTGACTCCGACAATTGTAATTAGGCCTATCAATCATGTTGGGTGTTGTTACCACGAACGGTCAATGCCCACTGAGCAGCCATACATTGTATGTGTACAATATGCACTGAAGCATTCACTGACGGGACTGCGCCTTATACGGCGGTGCGTCTTATGTATGGATTTCGTCAAAGATTTTGGGTGAAATCAGGTGCGCCCTATAGTCGCGAAAATACGGCAATTCTCTATAGACCAGTCACGCTTTTGTAACTGGTAGAGACAACCCCATTGTTCACTCTGCAGTCCAGCAAAAGTCAAATGAAATATCTTGGATTTAGTAAAATACCATTTTCTTTCCCAGCACTGACTTCAAGCATTTATGGTTTCTACTTCTACGATTCCCTGTTTGTTGAAATGTTGGAAAAAACCATCGGTTCATTTTTAGCTTATGGTGTAATATTTGCCTTCAATTCATACAAAGATTTTTCTAGTCAGTTACCATGGCGAGCGACAAGACAACCTCAGGACATGTCAACAAAGTCTATCGCAACATATTTTGAACAAAGTTGGGTACTTTTTCCCTGGAACCTGAAGGTTCAGCTTTTTATCTCTCATTCGTAGCATATTCTTTGGCGTGCACTCAACAAAACACCTTGGAGTCATGAGCCAATGAGTGAGAATAGTTCTCTGAACTCTGGTATTATATCTCCTTCCTGCCAAATGTTCTGCTTATTCTAACACCACCTTTCAATTTCTATAATGCCCCTCCTGCCAAATGCTTCTGCTTATTCTAAACACCACCTTTCAATTTCTAATGCCCCTCCTGTCAAATGCTTCTGCTTATTCTAAGCAACACCTTTCAATTTCTAACGTCATCTCACACTTTCTAATACCAACCTCAATTCTAATACCCCTTCACACAATCCAATTCACTTCATACTTTTTAACACCATTTTTTAATTTCTAACACCATCTCTTAATACTTTCTTATCCATGTACCACCTCTTGCTTTCAAACACCAACCTCAATCAGGGGCGGATCCACAATTTCAGAAAAGAGCAGGGCGCGCTGTGCTAGAAACATTGAAATCTGCGGTGAATTTCAATGATTAGCTCCAAATTTCAGAACTTCACGGTCAATTTTACAGATTTGTTGGCCAAAAGGGGGCATGCATGCCGGTACCCATTTATACACCTGGGTGGAGAGAGGCCAGTGAGGCAAAGAGACTTTCCCAAAGTCACACGCCCAGTGGAATTCGAACCGCAGACCCTCTCGAACCGCTAGTCGGAGGCCAGAACCACTACACCACCGTGGCTGATCCCCTTTGATAGTATTCTCTAATGAAACCCCGCGGTTTCATCCAATGCTACACCAACAGAAAACTTTTATAAATCTACTCGGTCAATGAGAAATCAAATGCCGAAATCCAGGCAGCTTGGTTTGGCATTTTGGGGCATAAATAGACACAACCAACCCCCAGGTGATGCGATCACGCCATGCGCTCCTGGGTGTTCGAGTAAGTGGCCAGACTTGTCGTGGCTCGATACAATATGATCTCAATAGAAGTAATCCATCTTCGACATTGATTCCCATTCCTAAGGACCGAGAGAGGATTTAGGCCCACAATGATTTCGACATTTGCGGGATTGATTTTTAGTGGAGTAGACATAATGGCCGCAGATCTTATAAAGTCTACCATATTCTGTCAGGGGAAGTTCAGATCTATGAAGAAGACCATCCATCACTTGAACGCTTTTGAAGCAACAATCACATTTGGAAGCATATGTCTTTGTTATCTCTGAGAATTGTTACGACAGAATGCTGCTATCTAATGGAAATCTACTCGATCGAACGTCGTGTAACAATGGACGAGAAAATGTAGAGTTTTTCTCCCAAAGCGAGCTTTCAAAAGTACTTTCATGATCTGTCACACTGTGCGCAACAAGCAAGAATGATTTGGTCGTAGGGTGTCCAGAGAAAATGTCATGGGATGTGATGGGGTGGGGTGAGTAGTGAAGCATCAAACAATTTTTTCCGTCTCTAACCTAGATCTCATCTGCAAGGTAACCACCAGGGGCGACCGCCACGAAACTACGATAATTATACCTGAAGTTATCATGAAAATCAAACAACTGCAACATAATGAAAAATTAGTTGGGAAAATGGTTCCGAAAGTGAACAGCCCCTTTGGCTGAGCAAGTTCAATATTTCACTTGCCATGATTGTCCTGATACGGAATCTGCCAGTTTCTCGATGTAGGCCCATTGGGAAAAGAGAATCGTGTCCATGCTGCAAACTTCTCAACCAATAGACAAATCCCAAATTGACGAACGAGAAAGATCTGCGCACTTCCGCCAAAATCGCAAACATAACCTCGGTCTGGAACTGAATGACGTGACGCAAAGAACCCCACGACAGTGACTTCGACGACGTTGCGTCAGAGTCGATACTCTGGGATACTCCAGGGCCCGTATGCATAAAGGTGGAATAAGCTTATTCCAGGTATAACCTAACGTTACAACATGAAGCTATACCTGGAATAAGCCCAAACTGCTCACAGCGCCACCTGTCTCCATTCTTCTGACCTAGTGACACTGCCACCAGGTCCCTTCTTTCTCGGCGGAGGATCGTAGTTCCCGTATATGCCAAATGGAATTGAAATATTTCATGGGCACGTACACGAAACGTTTTTCGTCGACCTAATTATCTGATTGGTCAACTGAAGCACGTGAACAAAGGACGCCCTCTGATTGGTTAAAAGTGTGAGAAAGTGAGAGCCTAATCACACCCCATGCCTGTAAAGTTCCGCGAACAAGCTACTTATTCTGATCATTTACGGCATTTATTCGTCTCAAATCTTACATTTCCACGTTTGATAAATTTATATTGTTTCATATGATTCGATTTTATTGACTTTTATTCGAGATTTGCTGTGTCAAATGTACGCGCACTATATTCCAGCCAGCTGGAACGATGAGGCAGCTGGTGCTAGCGGCATAAGCGGCCAGTCCAGAAGTAGGCCGCGCATGCTCGGTAGGAACTAGTTTGGAATAAGCCTTCCACCTTTATGCATACAGGCCCAGAATTCCTCTTGCTGTTAAAATTGACCCAGTCGTCAAATGTTGTCTGTAGAGTTACTAATACTGTTTTAGATGAGTTCTCGAGTTGATATTTTTGAAGAAAAAATGTAAAAAATATAATAACACGGGCGAGCTCCATGGGGGAACAAAGATGCACAGTGTGTAATTATACCTAGATGACGACTCATCTGTTTTGATCAGGCTTTTTTTACTGCGAGAGACCGAGAGAGGTGTCACTATCAAGTTAAACAAACAGAAAGTAATTTTGAAATTCATATTTTTTTAAAAGTCCTGCTTTTATTGCTAATACAGTTTATTACACTCATAAAGCTTACACGCAACCACACAATGGTATATAATAGCGAGCATGAGTAGGGTAGACCCTTGAATAGGACATAACATGACATCTCACAACAAAATAGGAATAACATCAATCAAATTAATTTTAAAACTCAAATTGAAAAAAGATAAATTTTGTGAATAAACATCTGCTAACTCTAGATTGAATAAGCTTCTATGCCAGAACTTCCTGCACGAAAAACCTTTAAGTAGAAATTGTTATCTTAATTTTAGATGATATTTTCATACAAAATACCCCAAAGACGGATATCTATATAAATATTTATCCAAAATAAAAATCAATGTAACCCATTTACGTATTGATTTTAGTATTTAAAAACTGACACTTTATTGGAAACTGAACACCAATGTATCAAGATTCATCCACAGAGGAGCTAGATAGTTTTATTAATGATACGTTTTGACATTTAGCCTGGATTGTAATGATAGGGGGAGAGCAAAAATGAGAGAAGACGACCAGCTGTGACAAGGGTGGGGTCAGAATTCAATTCAAATAGCCGTTATAATAACCTTTTAGTATGTTTTAAATCATTTATCCAATATTTGTGAAAAATGTAATTGAGACATAACTAAATCAGCTGCATTTAAATTGATTTTAACATTAACTTCTTTTCACTTGTTTATTCCTAGTTGTTCAATTTGCTGTCTTTCAGAGCCTTCTGTAAAGCCTAGCGCTCATCGACCTTGCGACTGGAAGCAACTACCAGTAATGGTGTTTCCCGCGGCAACGGTGGGCAACTGGCTGGAAACAGCAGCAGCAACTGATCAGATGCTCAAACAGGCCAATGTACACGCCCCGGATGGGCGACCGTTGCGGCTAGTTCCAGCCAGTTGCTCATGTTCTACTCATTGCCGACCGTTGCTTCTAGTTCTCTTCAGTCGCTGTCGATGTGCACGCGCTGGCAATGGATTTGTTTGTGGAGCACATCTGGTCATGTGATGGAATCAGGTGACCCACAAAATGACTCCCGAGTGGTCTGATCAGAAGACATCGACAATTTCCGTGTAGCATTCAGTTCAGTTGCCTGTTCGATGTGCGCGCTCCAGATTGAAGACTGGATTGTGCCACTTGTTGCCGCAATGACCAGTCGTAACCAATGTGCGCGTTCCGCTTACATTTGAGGAGTGGTGGGTTGCAGTGTGCGATCTGTAACCTCTAGCATGGAACAGAATCACAACAAAAAAACATTCAAAAAGATTCTCATGGCCATGTCTTTGGTGTAGGCTAAACCAGAGGATAGTGACATAACAAAGTTATGAGCATAACAGGATCAATATTGATGATCACTTTTGCCAGCAACAACTGGCAAGATAAAAGTTAGACAAAGATAAAAATCCAAAAGGGTTGTTTTTGCCTAAGGGTGAGAGTGGCCTTCTGCAGAACTTGACAAAATGGCCTTGGGAGCCCTGATAGCCAAGTGGTTATCACGTTTGCTTAGCAACCAGCAGGTCTCCGGTTTGTATCCCACCCATATCCGGAGGAAATGGTATGGCTGTGGCCCGAATAGAAAAACCCAATACATACACACTTCAAGTGGGCCTAGCGGCAATAACTTTTATGATTTCTCCGCCTTGGAAGTCACGGTGACATCGGCTAGATTGGTTGTAAAATATTAATGGCCAGCAATAATCTAGCATCTCAAATTCTTCATCAGGGAAAAATAAACGTATTTTAAGCATGACTCCATGTCTTGTGCCAAAAAAATCTGAAAATTGGTAAAGACCCGTGGTACAGAGCATGCCGTTGGCCTGGGTAGCGAAGGGGTGCCACGGTGGTGTAGTGGTTTCGGGCCTCCGACTAGCGGTCAGAGGATCCCGGGTTCGAATCCCGCTGCTGGCGCGAGACTTTGGGCAGGTATCTTTGCCTTACTGGCCTCTCTCCACCCAGCTGGTGTATAAATGGGTACCGGTCGGAAATGCTCAGATTGTAGCGCTGAATGAGCAGCTCATCTGAGTTCTACTGAAAGGTTTCAGGATAGACTGGGGTTAAAGTGTAAAGTCGGACACCTCTACCGTTGTTGATATCAGACTATAAACTGAAACTTTAACTTTAACTTTTTTAACTTTAATGCAAAGGCACAAGGTACAAGGCATCACACTTACTGTCCCAAGCGATGGAGGTAAAGAGCCAGGGATGGGTAATCCCATATGGTGCATAGTCTGGGTTCAAACCCTGGACCTACCACTTAATTGCTAAGTGGACGTGATAACCACGAGACTATCAGGACCCTTCAAAGTATAACACTATTAGGAAAATGGCAATTAGTTTACTAGAAATGCAAAAGTGATTTATTTGTAGACTTCTCTGCATGCCCATCATAATATCTCAATTGTTACATCACCACAAACACAAATTTTCCACAATTCCAATACTTCAAGGGGGAATTGCCTAATTACCACTCCCCAGAGGGAGCAATCATTAATTATTCCATCAAAGAGTAAATATGCTTACCAATGCATGCAACTTTCTCGACAATGTGACCCCATGTGACAATAGATGCCAACCAATTGAATTTGGTGATAAATGCGCAGTGGGCGAAACTCTCACGCCAGCAATAAACGATATTGAGGCTATATCACTCTTGCTGATTCGACAAGGGAGTTGTTCGTGTCAACAACGCTGTACTGAATCAACGAGAGAGGATGCACTGATCAGGATAAGAAATTCATAGGCAATCATCTACATTTTTCTTTTGTCATATCATATTCTCTTTTCAACATTAAGAAGTGGTTTTTCGTGAGCCACAGGCCAGAGAAGGCACGGAGCTGGCTTCTGCTAAATCTTATGCGGATGTCAGGTCGACCTTGCGATGGCACAGAACAGGCGTAAACTGACTTTTCAGGATCACTCTGCGTCTGAGGCACAACAGCGTGGAACGAATCAGTCGCCGATCTGGTGCGACATGACTGCAGTTGCGTCTCAGTTACGACGATCGGGATCAGTCGCCGAAGAAAAAGATCACGAATCACAAGAGTTGAACCGACGGGCATAAATCCATTCGCAGATGACCTGAACACGGTTACGATTCCCTACATGCTGATGCTGCTTGTTCCACGATGATTGTGCACATTTTCGTTTTTGTGACCTGACCATGACTGCGACATCTGATGCCGACTGTTGCATCATAGCACAGGCAACCGCAGTGTGACCTGTCACCCGCATTAGCCAAGTTGGCAAAGTCACCGTTCAGTTAGCCAAATTTTTCATTTAAATGGATTTTTAGGTTTGAAACGTTTACTTAAAGGAGCTGGACGTCCAAGTTGTAAACACTCACTCACTGGTTCTCTATCCACGCGACGCCTGCGGTGCTGCCACCTATTGTCGGTGATATATACTGACGTGAATATCGTGAGTGAGTTGCATTGGACCGGGCACCAGTCTAACGATCACTGGTGCTGCCACCTTCACGAAGGAATAAAACTAGTTTGCTGGCCAGTGTTTGTATTTGTTTACAACTTGGACGTCCAGCTCCTTTAAGATTTGCACAGCTGTCCAATGTAAATGTATTACAAAACATGAAGAAAAAAGCATTTGCTAGCTTTTATAAATATCAGCCATTATCGCCATGGCAACTCCAGAAAGACATTTGAAAATCGTATGCTGACAAAATAATAAAAACCCTGCAAAAATAAGATTTTTGGTCCACGCTGTATTTTGCTTCCTGAAGAATTTTTTGTTCATTTCCGTAAGGGCATCGCCTCTTTCCGTTCTACTCAGCAAAAACTCTTTAAAAACTCATAACCCAGAAATGGGAAAATACCACAAGTCTCGAAAAGAAATATCATTTATAATTGATTGATATCGCCCCTTCAGAACATTCTCCCGCCGCTGTGAGCTATTAATCCTCGCCCCCAGGCATTCCATGTCGCGTCTGGAGCATTGTCTGAGGGCACTGTGTTTGGATCCTCAGAAATACCTCTCCCCGGGGATTCTTCCACGGCCACGAGCGATGAAGTATTCAGATGAGATGGTCACTGCTTGTTTGCTGAAGGCTATATAATTTTCCATAAAACTTTTGATACCAGAGGTGATCACACAGCGAACAAGATTGGTAATGTGTAGTATTTTTACCTCTGGCTCTGATGATGATTCTCAACTGATTTCAATGATTCTCCAAAATTCATTTGATATTTTTGATCTTCATTTCTGTGTGAGCCAAACATACTCTAGTTTCATCGATTTAAGACCGGTTCATTATAAGTGCCTGTGACCGCCCCCGTGCACAGGACAGCGTGAATAGGCCACGGTCTCTTGTTGTTCATTGGCGCACATTTTCTACTCGTGCTGGTGGGCTGAAAGTGACTCGTGGTTGTCAGTAGGCTACGGATAAACAGATTGCTATTTGTGGTTTAATCTCGGTACCGTGCGATTGATTAACTTTCCATTGGGTTTTGTCGTTCGGGACCATGACGTAACAGGGTAATTCACAGAAATGTTCAACAAATAACAGCCGTATAGGCCTACTGGTGGGCCTAGTTATCCGTGCTAGTCGTTATGTAAAACCAACGGTCAGTGAGTGCGGTAGGCCTACTCATTCGGCATCGGTTATCCAGGCACTGCTTACGAATTCTGATGTAAACATAGCACAAAGGGGCAGGCAAGACGTCAATCATACATGGTCAGCTCTATTCATGGATTCGAACCATGAGGTCAAAGTTATACAGAATAGGCGTGGCTTGAATATCCAGAACCGGTCTTAAATCGATGAAACTAGAGTAGTNCCCCTCCTGCCAAATGCTTCTGCTTATTCTAAACACCACCTTTCAATTTCTAATACCCCTCCTGCCAAATGCTTCTGCTTATTCTAAGCACCACCTTTCAATTTCTAATGCCCCCTCCTCCCAAATGCTTCTGTTTATTCTAAACACCACCTTTCAATTTCTAATGTCATCTCACACTTTCTAATACCAACCTCAATTCTAATACCCCTTCACACAATCCAATTCACTTCATACTTTTTAACACCATTTTTTAATTTCTAACACCACCTCTTAATACTTTCTTATCCATGTACCACCTCTTGCTTTCAAACACCAACCTCAATCAGGGGCGGATCCACAATTTCAGAAAAGAGCGGGGCGCACTGTGCTAGAAACATTGAAATCTGCGGTGAATTTCAATGATTAGCTCCAAATTTCAGAATTTCACGTTCAATTTTACAGATTTGCTGGCCAAAAGGGGGCATGCATGCCGGTACCCATTTATACACTTGGGTGGAGAGAGGCCTAGGCAAAGACTTGCCCAAAGTCTCACACCCAGTGGGATTCGCACCGGGACCCTCTGACCGCTAGTCGGAGGCCAGAACCACTACACCACTGTGGCTCCCCTTTGACAGTACTCTCTAAATGAAATCCCGCGGTTTCATCCAATTCTACACCAACAGAAAACTTTTACAAATCTACTCGGTCAATGAGAAATCAAATGCCCAAATCCAGGCAGCTTGGTTTGGCATTTTGGGGCATAAATAAAGGCATACCAGCCCCCAGGTGATGCGATCACGCCATGCGCTCCTGGGTGTACGAGTAAGTGGCCAGACTTGTCGTGGCTCGATACAATATGATCTCAATAGAAGTAATCCATCTTCGACATTGATTCCCATTCCTACGGACCCAGAGAGGATTAAGGCCCACGATGATTTCGACATTTGCGGGATTGATTTTTAGTGGAGTAGACATAATGGCCGCAGATCTTATAAAGTCGTACCATATTCTGTCAGGGGAAGTTCAGATCTATGAAGAAGACCATCCATCACTTGAACGCTTTTGAAGCAACAATCACATTTGGAAGCATATGTCTTTGTTATCTCTGAGAATTGTTACGACAGAATGCTGCTATCTAATGGAAATCTACTCGATCGAACGTCGTGCAACAATGGATAAGAAAATGTATAGTTTTTCTCCCGAAGCGAGCTTTCAAAAGTACTTTCATGATCTGTCACACTGTGCGCAACAAGCAAGAATGATTTGGTCATAGGGTGTCCAGAGAAAATGTCATGGGATGTGATGGGGTGCGGGTGAGTAGTAGTGAAGCCCAAAACAATTTTTTTCCATCTCTAACCTAGATCTCATCTGCAAGGTAACCACCAGGGGCGACCGCCACGAAACTACGATAGCACTAACAGGGCCTAACAGAGAAATTCTGTAATGGTAAAAGCCATTGCATACCTCTCTGTTAGGCACTGTTAGTGCTATCGGAGTTTCGTGACGGCCCGCCCAGGTTCTGCTAGAAATTGAAAGAAGGGTTATGCACCAGTGCACGGGTTATACAAGGGCAAACTGTCCTAGTCTTTTCTGGAGTTCCATACTGAAAAGTGCCTGAGGAAGCATGGACCCCAGTTGCGGTCGAAAATTTGCAAAATTGACTTCCTATATATCATCATTTTGCGTGTCAACTTTTGTGCTCTCTCTCTTTCTTTGCAAACTGTCCTAGGGGAGAATATCCTTGGGGCAAATTGCCCAGGGGCAAGTTAACCGGGGGCAAATTATCCTATAGAGTCGGGGTGCCACATGGTTCTGCCAGTGGAGGCTCTGGGGCCGCCCTCAAAAAACAGGTCTTGTTAAGCTCTGAAAATGCATTTTCCTGGCATTTGGAAGAAGAAATCTGCATAGATAAAAGGGGATACATAGGCCCTAGTTCCTTCTTCAAGCCATGGGGATTTGTACCCCTTTTGAAACCCCTGTACCCCACTAGCACAAGCAGAAATCCTGACCGCCAGGTAAGCAAAAAATTGATCACCACTATTTGCTTACTCGCAAGAAATATCCACTTCATATTCAGTGTTTGCTTACTCATAAAACATGGAAAAGGTTGCCAATGACAAAGTCTTGCACTTACTCACCAAAGCTGAACAGGAAGCAGCTTACCACAAAACCCACACAGTAGAATACCTGGCTTTGGGCTTTTTTACAGCCAGTGGGAGGATACTTGAGATAAGGATGCTGATTCATCTCTTAGGCCTAGTAGCATAAGTACCTACACGACACAATGGCACTAAATCCGAAATTTGCATAAAAAAGCGGTTGGCCATGACCTGCCTTTGCAGGAATTATAAAACTGCTTCCTTGGTGAGTATGGCTGAGAATCCATTCATGCGAATTTCTAGCGGTGCGATGCCGCACCATTGTTTGTTTCCGCCGCGTTGGTCATGGACAAAGGAAGCGGCATCCCACCACTCGAAATTCGCATGAATGGATTCTTAGGCTATTAAAGGACCACAGTATTGCTTCCCAATCCTGCGTTACACCTACCCGCGTTAAGGGAGAGACCTCTATTGACGACTTGGTAAACTACGCATGCTACTACGTGCATTGTAGTGTAATCAAACATTCTCCAACACTGGGGTGAAAGGCTAACTACAGTATTGGAGAACGGGTACCGGTGGCGCCGGCTGTCGACAGAAAGTGGCAATACCGTGGTGCTTTAAAGGGAACGACAATGAAAAAGACGGGATAGGCACAAACACACAGACTTAAAATACTGAAGGGGAAGGTTTCTACAAAAGGTGGCAGCACACTTAAACCCAGTCCGATACTTCTTGTACCTGAAACTGACACGGACTTGGTGAAATATATTTTAACACCTGTGACATCATTGGTCACGTGAACGGCCCCCATTCCATAGGCCCACAACCAGGGCGGGCCGCCACGAAACTCCGATAGCGCTAACAGTGCCTAACAGAGAGATATGCAATGGCTTTTACCATTACAGAATTTCTCTGTTAGGCCCTGTTAGTGCTATCGTAGTTTCGTGGCGGTCGCCCCAGACTCCTTCAAATTTCACTTCTGTGGTAGGGTTACTTTCTTCTGAGTTCTGTTGGGAACCAGGCCCCGTATTCATAAAACTACTTAAGTCTAAGTATGACACTTATCCTTTGTTCAACACAAAAGATAAGTATCATACTTAGACTTAAGTACCTTTATGAATACGGGGCCAGACACCTTAAANCTTGGGGCAAATTATCCAGGGGCAAGTTAACCGGGGGCAAATTATCCTAGAGTCAGGGTGCCACACAGTTGTGCCAGTGGCGGTTCTGGGGTCCTCCCTCAGAAAAATTGGTCTCGAGCCCTGAAAATGCATTTTCCTGGCATTTGGAAGAAGAAATCTGCATTAGACAAAAGGGGATACATACACGGTACTTCATTTTTCAAGCCATGGGGATTTGTACCCCTCGAAACCCCTGTACCCCCAGGTAGCAGAAATCCTGACCACCATTAGACAAAAGGGGGTACATAGCCTCCTTCCTTTTTCAAGCCATGGGGATTTGTACCCCTCAAAATCCCTGTACCCCTACCAGAAATCCTGACCACCATTAGACAAAAGGGGATACATACTTCCGTTTTCAAGCCACAGGGATTTGTACCCCTCGAAACCCCTGTACCCCCACTAGCAGAAATCCTGATCGTCAGGTGAGCAAAAAATTGATCACGACACTATTTGCTTACTCGCAAGAAATATCCACTTCATATTCAGTGTTTGCTTACTCATAAAACATGAAAAAGGTTGCCAATGACAAAGTCTTGCACTTACTCACCAAAGCTGAACAGGAAGCAGCTTACCACAAAACCCACACAGTAGAATACCTGGCTTTGGGCTTTTTTACAGCCAGTGGGAGGAGTACTTGAGATAAGGATGCTGATTCATCAAGGCCTAGCAGCATTCCATAAGTACCTACACCACACAATGGCACTAAATCCGAAAATCGCATAAAAGTTGCCTGGCCGTGACCTGCCTTTGCAGGAATTATAAAACTGCTTCCTTGGTGAGCATGGCTGAGAATCTATTCACGCGAATTTCTTGCAGTGCAATGCCACAACCATTGTTTGCTTCCATCGCGTTGGTCATGGACAAGGAAGGTTACAAAAGGTGGCAGCACACTTAAAGCCAGTCCGATATACCTCTTGTACATGTACCTGAATTTGACACGGACTTGGTGAAATATATTTTAACACCTGTGACTTCGTCACATGAACTATGGTCCCACAACCAGACTCCTTCAAATTTCACTTCTATGGTAGGGTGACTTTCTTCTGAGTTCTGTTTGGAACCAGAAACCTTAAAACCTGGTGGTATTATTCTTTCATGTTGGCATGTATCAAGTGATGTGAAATCCACAAAGGTTTTGAAAATACAAGCAACTAAATTTTTTTGTAATGACTTTGTAACACCTCAGCGGTTTGGAATCCATCCTAATTATGAACTTCACCCAACCAGAACTGAGTCAGTCAGATGTGGCCTGTTTATGGGCAATTCTCTAGTAGAGAATAGATTACAAAATCAAATTTTTGTTTTCATTTTGATATTACAACTCGTTCAGATCTGAAAAAAAACTCTAGGAGATTCAGGCAACACTGCTGGAAATTATAATGTGAAGTATTTTCAGTTATAAGGCAAGATAAATTCATGAAAATTAAAATTCATGTTTTTTGCACAGAATGTCCTGACATGACCTAGTTTTGGTACCCTTTTTTAGCCCCCAATTTATATGGTAGGCTTTATAACCCTAAAGTACTCTGCAAGGTACTCTGTACCGTCCTCATATCTTTGCAGATGTTGCACGGTGCCAGGACGGCACGCAATGAAGACCTACATGTAATGTCATTCGCATGTGGTGCTTGGAGGTCATGCGGAAGGGGCGCGTACCTGTACCATACGCAATGAATTGGGGCGTATCTTCTGCGTGACGAATAAAGGTAGGTCATTTTTGCTCCGCAGTGTACTTTGCACCACATCATGCTATGGTAATCAGGCGCGGATCCAAGGGGGGCGCACCTGCCGCACGCCCCCCTTCGGCCCAAAAATCTTTAAAATCGACTGTGAAATTCTGAAATTTGGAGCAAATCATTGAAATTCACCGCAGATTTCAATGTTTCTAGCACAGTGCGCCCCCTCTTTCCCGAAACCCTGGATCCGTCCCTGGTAATCAGTGCCAGTTTTTTTGTACTTTTACGGATTTATGGTTTTGGGAACTGGTAAGGGATGGGGTTCCAATCATATTGCTACACACTCGAATGACATCACCCTAAATCAGTGTGTTTAAAAAGAAGCAATTCCTCAGCCAACTCTTCCCATTTTCTTCACCTTTTTTAAACGACACTGGGGAACTTATCTCATGGCAAAAAAATGAGACGCATCATACTCGTTGCTGATTACATCAGCTATACTGCGGAACATCATGCTACGCGAGCTATTTCAAGCTAACAGAAATCATTTATCATCGTGGGGGAAAAGATTGCAAGAGTTGACTTGTAATTAGCTGTTAGTTGATGAACTGATTTTAGACTCGTTAACACGGAGAAAGGATTCTTGACCAACACGGATTCCCGCAGCCTAGTGATTATAACATCCAGTTAACAAGGGGCAGGTCCTGGGTTCGAATCCCAGGCCGTATAGGATTAATCATCCCTGCCTCTTCAGTCTGTCACAGTACCTTGAACCCGCAGCCCCCGTGGAGCTAGTAAAAAGGGGTCAAATGTCGGATTTTTAGCCCTTTTTGACCCCTTAAGGGTTTCACTGTACATTTTGGCATATAAAACCCATGCCTTGTTGTTGTGCTTACTGAGACCTTTATTTTGATACCTATGTTGATATGATTTGAAGACATCAAATTTTTGACTCCTACTGTTAATCCCTTTGACCCTTTAAAAAGGGCGGTCATCTTGGAAATGAGCAAGTATTGTTTGTGGGAACAAGTTGAAATGTATTCAGCATATCCATCATCTTATGATGCAGAAGGAAACTTAAATTTTTAGTTACCAGGACCTGACCACGTAACTGACAAATAAATGTGCATGTCTCATGGTCTACTTGTTCCTTTCCAAGGGCAAGTAAAAGATCGCATCCAAGTGAAGAACCTGAGTGTAGCTTGAGGTGGACTCTTTCGTACTTAACATTTCCCATGTATCCTCTAACACCTCAAAGGTCAAAGAGAAATAAACTATTTCTATGCCCATGTCTATGCCTATGGATATTGGCAAAAGGAATACTTCAAAAATAAATTTTTCAGGATTGTTTTCTTCTTATTTTACTGCTATTTTCGCATTTCTACATTGTTTTTACGCCAAAAACAAGCAGATGAATGTTACTTTGAGTTTTTCATACACGTACAGGAATATCATGTAGCCCAGCTCATCAATTAAGCCCAAATACCTTTGTGTCAATCTGACAGAATTTAAATTTCCTCATATTTCTCAGGGTACTGTACTGAAAAGGGTACGTATTCAGTACTACCCTCTGGCAGAAATCCTGCAGGAACTACAGTACATGTCACAATTGACATCCCTACGGCTTCGCGTAAGTACTCCTTTGTTACGCGTAACTTACTCGTAACTCATGACTTTGGTTTCCCGCAACTCACTGCGAAACTCGCCAAAATCGCGTAACTCGCCTCGTAAATCACAGCGTAGCTAGCGAAATTCGCGTTAACTCACCTCGTAAGTTACGCATACCTTACGCGAATTTAGGGATGTCAATTGTGACCTGTACTGTATGGTTACTTGGGAGGCACTGTGAGCGTCTACCTTTTTTTCGGGGTTGGTTCTAAACCTGGCACTGGCACGCTGGCACTGGCACTGGCACTGGTATCATATTATGGCCCGAAATCATGAAAAAAATGTATATATACGTAACAGTTATTATCTTGGAAGAAATTAGGCCAGCCAGTTTAACATGGTCGATTTTGTTGAGAGAAAAAAATATTTTTTCCCCTACTTTTTTTTAGATTTTTCAACATAATTGATCCATGTTAAACTGGTTGGTCCTATTATCTTATTATCTTCCAAAATAATAACTGTTTAGGTAAATATAACATTTTTCATGATTTCTGGCCATAATATAATGTGAGTGCCAGTGCCACTGCCAGCGTGCCAGTGCCAGGTTTAGAACCAACCCTTTTTTTCGACGTCTTGCCTGTGTTCACTTCGTCAAGGACATCTTGATGTGACATCTCTGCTCTGTTTTCGACATCTTCGGTTGCATTGCTCGCAGCGCTGGCATTCGGGATAAAAAATTGTGTGCTGGATCCTCATTGAATTCTTACACCTTCACCTCACCCCTATACACGAATAGTACCCACAGTAACAAGCCCAGTAACAAAGAAATATTTGCGCAGTTGATAAGATGACAGACTGCCTATGATTCATAGGTGGCATACCTAACTTCACCTTTACAAGTAAGTGATAAAAGTCACTTAACCCTTTCATTGCTTGCCAACAGCAACACACCAGGCGATATCGCAAGTGATCCAATCAGCACACCAGGTGATATCGCAAGTGATCCAATCAGCATCGATCATCTCACCAGCCAGATTCGGCGATATCGGTTTTGGTATACACCGATTTCACATCTCGCACGATCGCAGTGCCCCTAGTAGAATTTCGCTTGGCCACTTCCGTTTCCAACCTCACTACCAGGAGTAAGGCAAATATTTCTTAGATCGAGGTTGAAAAACAGGTATTGGTTCCCGATACTGCCGCCAGGGATCCATCACTTGGTGGCGGCATTGGGAACCAATGTGCGCAATTCAACATCGATCCAGGAAATTTTTGCCCGTACGCCTGGTAGTGAGGTTGAAAACGGAAGTGGCCAAGCGAAATACTACCAGGGGCACTGCGATCGTGCAAGATGTGAAATCGGTTTATTGTTTGATAATGGATGAGCATTGCTGGCGAGAAGATTACATGCACCACTACCCAGCTCACCCCTGGTGTCAACACCCAATTTTGCTTACTTTGAAAAGCAGAAATGTGGAATCCTGCCACAGGGAGCTTTTTCCCCAAAGAGAAATCAAAACTGATTTTGATTTTGACTCCTTCTTCTATCCCGTCACCAGATATGTTGGTCAACTTTACTCTGGTTTAATGAGGGAAAAAAATCAGTTCATCAACTACAGCTAATTAGGACTAGAAATTAACTCTTGAAATATTTTCCCAGGATTTCTTGTCAGTCGAGCTTAAAGAAGATGGGCAAGCTTGTATGCCACTTTGGGTAAAAAAACTAGATATTTTTAGTAGGGGCTGAAGAGAGTTTCGAAAGGAGTGCTGCTCAAGTGGGCCGCAAGTGTAAATCTGCACATTCAAGTTCCCATCGATTTGGCTTCCCCAAGTCCTCACCTGATCACAGATCACGAGAGCACTTTCGTGAGGTTGCTTGAAGATAAGCAAGCTCTGTCCGCCACTTTGCGTAAAAAACTAGATATTCAGTCGAGGGCTGAAGTGGGTTTTGAAAGGAGTGCCGGTTAAAGGAGCACGGCATTGCTACTTTTTCTCGACAGCCAGCACCACTGCGCCACTCTCCAACCCAGCGACTAACTACGTTGTCGGCGAATTGACCCCATTTACTACGTACATTTTGTAATGCAGTTTTGTAATTCGTGTTGCTGCCGCTAGGTGGCTCCCTCTACGTCGGCAGTCAAATAACGCATTTGAGATCCAATAGACAAATCCCAAATTGACGTAAACGAGAAAGATCTGCGCACTTCCGCCGAAATCGTAAACAGAACCTCGGTCTGAAGCTGAATAACGTGACGCAGAGAACCCCACGACAGTGACTTCGACGACGTTGCGTCAGAGTCTACCATTGCTGAATCGTGGATTGCGTCATGCCAGCTGGTTTCAGGACGAGGTTGTGTTTACGATTACGGCAGAAGTGCGCAGATCTGGGAACTTGGGGTTTGTCCATAATACCGTGCTCCTTTAAGTCGGCCACAGGTGTAAAATCTGCCCAAGCAAGTTCTCATCAATTGGCTTCTCCCCAAGTCTCCTCACCTGACCACGGATCACGTGAGCAGCTACACACGGCAAATATTTAAATTTACAGCCGTAATTTCCATCATTATGGCCATTTCCTTGGGGATGGGTTAGCAATATTACTCCTTTTGTTTGCTACCGATGCCATAAAGTGATTAGAACATGTCGAGGGAGTTTTTATCGTGACTTTCCATGTATTCTTCGGGACAAATGACCTTGATGAAGCAAAACCAACAGTAAGATGGCAGACAGCTCCACTTACTGCTACCGCTAAATTTTTTAGTGTTCTTCAATAGCCCCTTTTACAGTAGCCGGGTTGAAGCATGCCGAGCTCGACCCGGACCAAGCCTAGCGTACATCACACTTGCGACTGGAGACAACTTGTCGTCTATGAGCTACCTGGCGACTGGGAGGATCTAGCTGAACTGGAGACGACTGATCAGTTGCCAGAAAGGGCCGATGTACGTACCCTTTTGACTCGCTGGAACTGAGATTTTGCCAGTCGCCGCCAGTTGCACATGTTCAACTTTCTAGCGACTAGTTGTACCCAGTTTTGTTCAGTCGCTGCGATGTATGCGGTCTTGCGACTGATCAGTGCCAGTTTTCTGAACAAAACCGAGTCTCATTGAATCCCAACGCCCCGGATGTTACCCGAGTTGCTGTCAATTGCGAGTGCGATGTATGCGGTCAGAACATGGTGACTGATTGGATCCTACTAGTTTTACTGAGTTGCTGAACTTGCGATGTGCGTGCAGCGCGTACATCACCAGCGACTGATCAAATCAGTTCTCCCAGTCGCAACTGCGATGTACGCCTGGCTTAAAATTCAAGCGGAACAGGTTCATTTACACCACTGCAATTTGGTACCGGGGCAGCTGACTCAGCCTGTTCACATTTGGCAAAATAGCACCAGCTCGGTCTGGACCGAAGCTTATACAGTGAAAATTCTGTAGTGTAAATGGGGATTATGGCAGAGTGCTTACATACATTTTTAAGACGATTTTTTTGAGTGTTCTTCAACAACACCATTGCACAGTTAGGACCACCCAACTTAACATTACTGCAGATCTAAGAATTGGGTAGAACTAGCACCTGTATGTTTACTTAAGTGTAAATGGTAATCTCTGCAATGTCTATACCACAGCCAGATTTCAAATCAACCATTGATAACTCGGCGGAAAAAACCGAACACCTCGTGTCAAAAACACACGACCAGCGCTTTAAAAATATTAGACAGGGTAATCATTCTCATTAGTAAAGTGCAGGGAGTTAAATGGGCAATCAGGGGCAGCATAAAACAGTCTAAATGAGGGGTAAATATGATTAGAAGTTAGGGATATGGAAATGGAAATGAATTTTTCATGCTACACCAACTCTCATCCAAAATTCAGATGCTTAGAAGGCAACAATTATCCAGTATAATAGCAAGCGGAGTACAAGTGCAGTGTCAAGCTGGCTGCACTAATTCACTGATTTACCAGCCGGGAAGGATGCTGCAGGGAGTCATTTGCTGCATTAAAAAGTCTGGAAGAAGCACATTTGTGGCCAATGGTTCATGTTTCACACACTGGCGGCCAACCTTTAAGGAGGTCCGGGATTCAAGTACGGGTGCTGACATTCACTTGCAGGACTGGGATGCAAATTCTGGCTCAACATATATCTTGCATGAAATGATATGATAGCAGGTGCAGGGATTGTGCACAGGTCTCCAGTAACAATGCATGTTTGAGGCAGGATTAATGTATGCTTGATATAATGCCTCAGAAAAATATCTGTGTCTTTTGTGGTTCCTAAGACTCTATAGATGAGATCAAACTTCGTAATTAGGTCATTGCCATGGATAATTCGCGCATGCGCATTTTGCCGTTTTCCTTGGTCCAAGCCGGAAGTTGATGTTTTAATGGCTTTCAACGAAGGATTTGCCGGTGGGTCGCACATTTTGCCGTTTTCTGTGGGCTTTTCGCCCAGCTTTGTGTTTATAAGTGTGTGGGTCCTCGAGATAATCACCTGGTGCTCCTGAAAATCGTTACCATCATGAAAATCGGGTGAGATTTACAGAAAAATTCGCCCAGGTTTGGTCTTCGAATGGACAAAAATGGCGATGCACGTGGCCGGTCGATCGCGAATTCACCCCATTCTTCGCTCAAACCTTGGGAAACCAGCGGGGAAACCAGTGATTTTTCCATTCCTCAACTGTTACCAGACCCGTTCACAGTGTAATTAAGGTCTCCCCTGCAAAAATATAAAAGAGAACCACCAAAATTGCTGCCGATTGCCGGAATCCTTCGTTGAAACCAATGTAAACACACCAGCTTCCGCGTTGTCAAGGAAAATGGCTACTGCACATGTGCGGGTTGCCAAGAAATCGCCATGACGTCATAAACGACGACCTAATTTGAACTGATCTATAGGGGCCTATGCAATGCAGGGCATGCACATGATCTCGCACAAGTGTGGTAACAGTGAACAGACATAAATGCTAAGTCAGTGTGTGTAAAGTATAATTCACCCTAACTTCAACATGGGCAAAGTACCCAGCCTGTGTAACAGACACCATAAAGTGAACACATGATCAAACCCATCCTGAGAACATCAGGGGTTCTTAGTGCTCGCTCCCCTGCGGTGACGAAGGTAGCGAGCAGTAAGAATGCCTGATATTCCCTGCGGTGACAAAGGTAGCGAGCACAACCATGTAAAAGCGTTTGCTCTTGGCTGTTCAAGTAACCCTAACATCATTAGGTAACTGTGACATGGATTATTCACCACTGATGCAGATTTCCAAGCTTGGCACTTTGCCCAAGTTGAAGTTAGGGCGCATTATACTTTGACACCAGACAGCCTAGTTGGAGACAGGACAGAACCCATGACCTCAATGAAGAAGTAAGGAAACCTGGTTATGCAATGGCCTAGGCACTGAAAAAAATACATAAGACCAGGCCTGATGTATTGGAAGGCGGAGAAAAAAAATAATTGTGGGGAGACTACGGCGAAGTGGATGATAGCATTATGCAGCCGTTTTTTAATTTTTTCCAATGAATGGCAGTACATGTCATCAGCCGAGGGTAATATTCCCGCTATTATCAGGTAGGCAGTGATCGCTTTGCATGGCAAACTATCCCATAAACTAGTGCAATGGCGATACGCAGGATATTCTTAGCTGATATTATTTATCACCAGAAATGGTGCTACATTTCTGCTGATAAAAGAAGCAGCCCGTAGGACATGTGTACCTTATGCCATGCAGTACCCTCGACATGCTGAAGAAAAATCTCCAGTTCAGAGCCGATGGGAAGATAGAGAAGTCACATGACACTAGATTGTTCTTCCTTGGCTACAGCAACGTACAGGGTTGCATCAAGTGATTTGATATTTCTACGGTATCAGGGAACAACTCATTTCAGTGACGACATTTTGCTGTCTCATAAGTTGGCCTAAACACTCACTTTCAGCTGCAGAAGGAAAGATGGTGGTGTACATGTAGTTCTCCCACATGACGTCGTGGCCATTCATTGTCCTATCATAGTAAAATTTGAGATTGTTTGTTTGTTCGCAATTTTCTCCAAGACTGATGAACAGATCGCCCCAAACTAGTTGTCCACATGCAGACAGACCTGGGAAGTGTCCTTACGAAGCCCGAATTTTCAATATGAATTATAGTTTTCAAAATGTCAAGATATTTACGAAAATAACAATGTTAATTTCCATGATCGTTTCATCCGTGACGTCGACAACATCATGTGACGAAATGACGTCATTACGTCCCCCAATTAAGTGCTTCTACCAAACATATCCACTCAAACAATTATTTTACCTAAGTTTTTGCGGCCTGCTCGACCAGCTTAGCGTGCCAGCGGCCATTGAATGGTATTAAGCTTCTGACATCATAATGGTGAACTGTTAGACGGCCATCTTTGTTGGAAAGGAATTACAATGTAGATTTAAAGCTTGAAAAGCTTTACTGTATTCATGTACATTACATCATACATATAACATGTATAAGTATTTATACATATACATATAGTAAGCCCAGGACATCCATGATGACATCGCACCATCTGCCTCAGCGTTGGCCCTTTTGTTCTTTTATCTTTAGATACAACAACAACAACAACATCATCGCACCAGGAGCACAGATAAATATCAAGAAGTAACTTGCAAATTTTTCGACCCCAACCGGGGTCTTCCTCAGGCACTTTTCAGTTGGAGAGACCAGAAAACACCAGGCAGTGAAATTGACAGCACCTGGAGGCCACATCCATAAATTTCCACCTCTTGGTAGCAGTAGGACAAGCAAGGACAACCACACCAGATGTTGAGATGGCCCTTCGAGGTCAGTGCATGTACATTCACCAGCAAGACCATCAATTACTACATTGACAAGAAACACACATAAAGCCATGTGTTACCCCTGGCGCCACCATCTTATCATTACATACATGACTTGTCTGCGCAAGATCAACAAAAAATCCTTGAGAACCAAAACCTCAGGCCTGCTGTTTGTTACACGCTCTGTTGCAAAGGCGCACTGAAGCGTGGAGAGAGTGTGCAAAGAATATGCTAAAGCAACTTCTCTCAATGGCCAATACCAGTACCGGTACTGTAAACAAAGCTGTAAATGGGAAATTCTCCAGCAGAGAATGTGACAAATTTCACCCTGATTTATCAGTTACAAAGATATGGTAAAGTGAAAGAAAACTTTTATGTCATATTTGCAGAGATACGACCCTCAGAATATCTTGCATGCATTTTAAAAGACAAAAGAGCACACGAAATTGACTCTAATGCTGGTAACGGAATTATTCTCTGATCAATTCCGTTACTGCAATAACAATTGCTTACATCACCATAAGTGTGGCATTTGTTCAGTTTTTACTGCATGCTAGTTGATGCTGGGAGTCATTTCTCAACGGGCGTTGAACATAACTTTATACTAGATAAGGCCCCCAAAAAAATATTGTCTGTTTCTTGTCCAGCAACTCAGCAAAAATTGATGCGGGCATGCGAATTTTTTTTTACTTTCAAATAATTTTTTTTCCGTTTTCTTCATGGATGGGGGGAATACCACCAGCAAACTATCTCTGTACATGTTTAAAGCACAGATTTCATGAAAAATAAAGATGATTTCAAGTGATGAAGCATTTCTGTGCATTGTATAGAAGGCGCTGCGTAAGCAAAGTGGGGAAATTTGAAATTGGTGAGAAAAAAAATTTTCGATGCGGAGGGCCTGGGAATGACGCGGGCGCGGACAAGAAACAAATACTTTATTTTTTGGCCTAACACATTTTTTTTATAATTTGTGAATCGATATTGGAAATTGTCCATAAAATGTTGCCCACTAAACAGCTTTTTCTCTGTGGAAAAGACAATTCACACCTGGCTATTAAGTTGTGAATGTGTTTGTAACAAGAATGAAGAAATGGCCCAGAACACGAAATGGACAGTTCGAAGTAACAGATCAACTCCTGAAACTGGATACACTCTCCTCTTCCCCTCTGAATTTCATTTGTTTCAATTGGTGATTCATTAGCCAGCCATTATGGGGTTAACAGAATTAATAGCTGAATGTTGCAGAGCAGTTGTTGAGACAGCAAGCCATCAACAAACCAAGGGCCAGCAGAATTTTTTTCTCGATTAGGTACTGAATTCGCTTGACCTTTATGCTGATGAGGTTTCAGATGGAAATCGGAAAGTAGGCCTAGGGCCTATGCAATCCCACCTTCTGAAATTACGGCCCAGATTACGATGTAGACTTCAACTAGTTGCAACCAGTCATGCCAGTTACGCTGAGTGAACGATGTAGGCCATGTCATGTATATCACAAGATGGAGTTGCTTTCGCTGCCTGCTCATCCAAAAAGAAATTGGCTTTGCCTGACAAAGTACTAAAGGATGAAGCATGACCACCAGGTGTTGTTTTGTGGAGCCCAATAAACAGTAAATACCAACTGCTAGAATGATTGGATGGATTGCTATGCATAAACAACAGGGTGGGGAACCAGTGAGTATGAGACAGGGGGTAGGCCTCGCGAGAGGCAGAAAACTAACCGAAAAATATGTGCACACGCGAGCTATTTGCTGAGCAAATGGTCTCGAACGACTTTTTGCTCAACAGATAGCTCCGTGTGCGGCAGGCTTTAGGGATAAGAGGGCTTTGAAGTTGAGTTGTACTAAAGTCACTGGAGGCCAAACATGAAGAGGAAAAAATTGAAAATCCTGAAAGAGTATTTGTCATTTTTTATCTGCCGCTGTTGACCTTGCCAATGTGCAAAGGAAAAGAATGATGTCAGTGGAATAGCTCATTATTGATGAGGCATATCCAGAACATGGGGAAGAGACACTGAACATGCCTCCTCAGTTTCTTTATGGTTCGTGATAAAACCTGAAACGAAACGAAATGAAATCGTCGAAATGGGCATGATTTGCATCAATTTATTTTCGTTTCATTGTCTTATTGTTTGTAATACCGATATTTAAGTGGCGCTTGCTATGCACCAACCAAATGAGTGAAGAAAACGCAGAACAAAAACTGGCGGTAACTTGAGGAGCACCGAAGGGAAATTCGTACATGATGATTCTGATTGATTTTAAAATAAATTTGATTTTGTGTGGTATGTCGAAAAAAGCGTCAATATGCGGAAGCATACATTTGCAACATAAGGACACTAAATTAGGCCTATACGTTAATTCTCAAATTCCTTGCAAGTCCCATTTCGATGATTTCATTTCGTTTCGTTTCATTCCAGGTTTTATCACTAACCGTTTCTTTATTCAGAAGATGAAACATGCACATGTTGAAAGTGAGCACAGGCCTGTTCTCAGAGAAACAGGACATAAACAAGATACATGGAAATGATATCAAAGTCTTCATCTCTATTTTCATGTCCCAGTGACCTGGAATTTCATTTGAGTGTCTCCAATTCGGGCCTATTCATTGAAAAACACTTCCTTCATTGTGACAATCGAATTAACCCAATTAGTTCACTAATAACTAGTTATCTCACACACTGCTGCCGACTGACGATCTTATCTCTACTACTGTATGGGTGGTTATAACCGCAAATAAAGTCGTTACGAAATAAAGACGTCGTTGTAGTCATATTCTCTAGGCGTTGTGATGATCTCTTGTCGTAGCTAAAAAAGACGTAAGATGGCGCTGCAAAATAAAGACGTTGTTGTTGTTGTTGTCGTCATATTCTCTAGTCGTTGTTGGTGATCTCGAGTCGTAGCTAAGAAAGACGTAAGGTGGCGCTGCAGTCGTCCACACAAAGAATGACGAAAACACCCGAAGTGTTACGAATGATACAGCGCCACCTTACGTCTTTCTTAGCTATGACTCAAGATCGTGTGGACGACTGCAGCGCCACCTTATGTCTTTCTTAGCTACAACTAGAGATCACCACAACAACTATGACTATGACAACATCTTTATTTTGCAGCGCCATCTTACGTCTTTTTTAGCTACGACTAGAGAATATGACTACAACGTCTTTATTTTGTAACGTCTTTATTTGCGGTTATAAACCGCCCATACTACTGCAGTAGTCAATGGCGAGACTACTTAGGGTAACAAGTTTTCTTTAAGTACTACATTATTAAATTAACCTTTGTATTGGTTTCAATAATAGCTTGTTATCATAGGAAGTCTACTGTTTCTCTTGTTGCCTTCATGAGATGGATCAAGTCACCAGATTTCTTTACACTGACAATCGCTCTTCAAGAATTTTTAAGTGACCCTCTCTTGCTCTTCCTCATCAAAGTGTCAAATTACTGATGAATGAAAATTTGCCAAAAAATTGTGCAAAGTCTCCTGGTCCTACATATACACTGTCCCTATGCATCAGCATGAGTGTTTTGACTTCCAGTGGAATTGATCATTATTGTTTCTGAGGGTCTTGATTTTCTGATAATACTAATCATTATCAGTTTCTGCAGGTCTTGATTTTCTGACAATGATCATTGTCGGTGTCTATAGGTCTTGAGTTTCTGATAATACTGATCATCATCGGTTTCTATAGGTCTTGATTTTCTGATAATACATGTACTGATCATTATCAGTTTCTTCAGGTCTTGATTTTCTGACAATGATCATCGTCGGTTTCTATAGGTCTTGATTTTCTGATGATACTGACCATCATCAGTTTCTGCAGGTCTTGATTTCCTGATAATACTGATCATCATCAGTTAATAAGACGTGTCATTATGAGCTGTGGAGGGTCTTATCTTTCAAATGTTGCTGGTAATGGCATCAAATTCTGATGGTCTTGACTTCCTAATGAGACTGTGTCATTACCAGCTGCAGGTCCTTATTTTCTACTGGATGCTATCACAATGGGTTAACATGCAGGTTTTCAACAAAAGATTCAACGTCAAATTCCAGTGCGTCAAAGAGGGTCTTGACTTTCTAATAACCTCGCACCATTATGAGCTGTGGAGGATCTTAGGCCTATCTTTCAAATGTTGCTGATAATACATGTAGCATCAAATTCTGATGGTCTTGACTTCCTAACGAGACTGTGTCATTATCAGCTGCAGGTCCTTATTTTCTACTGGATGCTATCACAAGGGTTAACATGCAGGTTTTCAACAAAAGATTCAACGTCAAATTCCAATGTGCCAAAGAGGGTCTTGACTTCTTTCTAATAACCCCGCACCATTATGAGCTGTGGAGGGTCTTAGGCCTATCTTTCAAATGTTGCTGATAATAGCATCAAATTCTGAGGGTCTTGACTTCCTAATGAGACTGTGTCATTATCAGGTCCTTATTTTCTACTGGATGCTGTATCACGAGGGTTAACATGCAGGTTTTCAACAAAAGATTCACCGTCAACTTCCAATGTGCCAAACATGCTATCATTATCTTACCAGCCTGCAGCTTTCAGGAAGATATGACAAGGCTTACCTGAAAATAGAAAATGAGATAAGATAAGAAGGTTGTACATGGGCAACCATGACATGAACATAGTGAAAGAGTAACTAAGGTAGAGTAACTGTGGTGTATCGCGTATCTCTGATCCAAGACCTCCGTCTCACACTCCAGCCGTACTTAAAGGGAATATGTCGCAGCAATCAAAATGACACTAAGAATAATTTTGAACCCACGAAGTTCACAATTTCAAAATTACAAATTCTGTATTTCTGTCATCCTTATACAGTACGTTGCACAATTGATCTACCTTTATCCGCATACCTTCCTCGTACGTCGCACGGGAAGTACGCTTCAGTTCACTGCATATGGTAAAGTCTTCTTCATCACGTCCACGCACCAATGGGGAATGACGTTACGTCTTCACTGCATGCCTTCCATGAAGACGGCCGCGATAGACAAATCCCAAATTCCAAGATCTGCACACTTCCGCCGAAATTGTAAACAGAACCTCGGTCTGAAACTGAATGATGTGATGCAATCCATGATTCAGCAATGGTCGAGTCTGACGCAACGTCGTCGAATTCACTGTCGTCGCATGGTCGTGGGGTTTTCTGCGTCACGTCATTCAGTGACAGACCGAGGTTCTGTTTACAATTTCAGCGGAAGTGCGCAGATCTTTCTCGTTATCGTCGATTCGGGATTTGTCTATACGAGGACGGTACACGCGTGGCACGGCATGCGGTACGGGGATGGTGCGCGGCGCAGAAGGGAGGTCAATTGTGCAACGTACTAGCTTAGATTTGCAGTTTACCATATTCTAAACATGCTGAATGGTAATCGAAGGTAGCAAAGCCACAGCTGTTGTGCAAATATACAATTAGTAATTCCCGATATGAGTACTGTAATCGATTCAAGATGGCGGCGTCGATTCTCTACAGACACCTTGACTGGTACGGCCAGTTGGCTTTAAAACCTAAACGAGAAACAGAGGTTTCTTTAGATACGCATTCATTTGAAACATGGGTTTCTTCAGTAGAGCACTTGCACAACAAATCAGATTACCGGCAGTACAAACCCGGCGCTACTCGGGCATCACTATAGGTGAACTGCATCATTATGGTTCCCGATCAATCAGATCGGTAAATGGTAGAAATCCACCAGACAGTCATGGTTGCTATATTAAACTGGGGCTGGGGCTTCCTTTGGCCTGCCTTTTTTGTCAGTAAGTTGGGGAGTCTGCATTTCATTTGTGTTAAGCACAACTTATTGCAAGCCTCCACCAGATAGGCCTACAGACTCAAAGGGTTAGCATTTTGCACATGGTTACCTATAACTTTTACCACAAGCTAAACATTCCAGACAGACGTTTGCTACATTTGCTAGCTGTTGGAAGAAATAAACAACAAGGTACTCATGCTAGGAATGGCACAGTCATACCAATTAATCAATTTGCCGTTCACTCTTTCATATTCACGTCTTATTAATGATGCCATCCATCGACAGAGCAGGAAGGCCGACCAACCAGAACATTGGAGATGATATGATCAAAATTTTTCTACTTATAGTTAAATCCACTTGATTTTTTAAAGGGTTAAATCTGAATGTCAGATGAATAAAACGTTGCATGACTCAAGGGCAGTGATTAATTTTTTTTCAACAACATTACAGATTAGAATTGTGTAAAGGTTTAAATTTTTTTCAGTTGGGCACCAATTAAGAGCCACATTGGGATTCGAATCATGGATCCATATAGGTGGATCTTGACCCACCAAGAGTTTAACCCTAACCCTAAACATAAGTTAGGGTTATGTAATGTATTCCCTTTTCTTACTGGTAACTCGAAGTCGTATTTTTAGGAAAACGTGAGTTTATTGGTCAATTGTCTTGCAAACAAAAGTTCGTAGGCCTCGTGCAAGCTCAAAACGACAACAACAACTCCAACTCCGGGGTTGCCGTGGCCTGACGCCGACAACAGCTGGGGAGTCGTGCCACAGGCATGTACCCCTCCTCACCATTAGCTGCATTCGTTTGCAGCATTCTGAAGGGTAACCGACCTGTGACACCACAGTTAGAACCCTAACCCTAACCCTCCTAACCCTAATGAGGGGTTTACAACCTTCGCGTCAGGTCCCTGTGCATGGACCTTTGCTTCTAGTCCAATGGTCTATCCCCTGAGTGAAAGAGACATCTGCTTCCAACACTTCACCACCTCAGCCGGCTAATTTTTTAAAGGTAGACCTGCCCGGCCAAAGCCAGCAATTCAATGGAAGTTGCAGTCAGAATGACTTGAGCAACAGCCATTCATGTAGGTAGATGAGAATGGATGTTCCGACAGTCATTATTTCGACAACAGTCATTTTTTCACAGTCATTTTCAAAATACTAAATTATTTAATTATATTATGCCAAATGCTTTTCAGTAGTTAGCTGAAATAGAAATAGAAAATTCCAAAAATAACTCCAAATATGGTGAAGTTGTAAAAATATGCAATGAACACTTAGCAGGAATTGGGAACGAAGCAAATGTAAATGTAAAAGTGGCTTCGGGAACCAAAATAGCGAGGTTGCGCACTTTTCCGACTCCGACTCCGACTTCAACTACGAGAACGAATTGCAGTCCGCTGTAGACATTCTTGATAAAAACGATTTGATAGACGTTTGCAAATCGTAAAATGCCATAACTTTGTGGCAGAATAATTTTGACTCGTAATCGGAAGTGCGCATAAATCGCAAATATCGTAGTCGTCATAGTCGTGTCTCAAAGTCGTAACGACTAGGATTACGACTTTAATATTCATTATTTATCCGCACTTCCGATTTACTAGGCCAATTTTTTCTGCCTTCAATATATGGTGTTTGACGAATTGAAAACTTCTATCACATCGTTTTTATCAAGGATGTCCATAGCGGACTGCAATTCATTCTCGTAGTTGAAGTCGGAGTCGGAGTCGGAAAACTGTGCAACCTCTCTATTGACTCGCAGATAGTCCAGACCCAAGTGACCAGCAGCAAAACAATGGAGAGAGGGCTCCATCAGCATGCAGCTGTAATGAAGTCGCCACTGAACTGAAAGCCATGTCACATAGAGCCAATATCCAGTAGGCCTAGTGACAAAACAACACAACACCTGAGAGGTTGATTGGAGATCAGATCCGGTTACCTCATTTGAATAAAATATAAAACATAGATCAACTCATGTTCCTTGTTTTTCTTAAAGATGTCACTGCAGGGTCAGAGGAGGAATGTCCAATTTAGGCCAAATCCTGGTTGGGTGCATCTTGAGTGGATGCGTTGCATAAACACAAATTGTGTCGGCATACAAATCTTTGAAACACTTGGAATAGTTGATGGCCGCAAAATGGTGCACACAATCATGACATTAGGGAGGTTTCGCAAGCGCCCGGTTAGGCCCTACGACGACGTTTATCTATTGTGTGGGTATACCTAAACAATAGATAAACGTCGTCGTATGGCCTAACCGGGCGCCTGCGAAACCTCTCTAATACTGCCATATGACCACGCCACAATTTGGAAACCTGTGTGGTAAAATGAGTGGTCACGAGAGTGGATATCAGTTACGGCGGTTACGGACACTCCCCCTTAAAATTACATTTTGGTAGATTTTCGGTATGATGATGTAGTCGGGACCTTCCAGAATCGCATACAAGTGAAAAGATTTCTGTTGCAATAGGAGCTGTCAGTGAGTTGACCAATAGGTGTCACTACGGCACAATTCATGCATATAGCGGAGCGAATCATTCTTGTTCGAGCACCAGTTATGTGGATTTTCGCGTGTATTGGTCCGCTAGAACTTCTTTGCTGCCATCTTTTGGCAATACGCGCAGCTGACTGCTCGTATTAGTTTTGGGTTGAACCCTTTTTTACATAGATTGACTGGGCTAAAATTTGGCTGGCTAGCTCTTGATAACACATACCAACATTTAACTGGTCTTGATAACACATACCAACATTTAACTGGTCTTGATAACACATACCAACATTTAACTGGTCTTGATAACACATACCAACATTTAACTGGTCATAAAACTCCAGTCTGCGATGGCCCTAGCAATATTGCATGGCCTCTAAATCCAATGACCCATCATGGCAGTTGAGAGCCAATTATTGAACTGTATCATAAATACATATCAAAGAAACCAATATTTATCGCTGTATAGTACATCAGCAAAGAATGTTTCCATCGATTTTTGTTTCATACTATACCCATTCCGAGGTATAGAGGTGATTTTATCCGAAAATGATGATGTACATGTACTTTCTTCAGAGATCGGAACCCCTCTTGGTTACAGTTCAGTTGATTTGTGCAAAATGCAAACCAACATTGTTTGCCAACAAGCAACATGAAAGTTTAGTTTCTGAGACCTCCTCAATGTATTTGAGCTGAGTTCTGCTTGCTGTCAAACAAGAACATTGCACCAAGATGACAGAATATGACACTAGATGTCAGTTTTTAGTGTCGTCTTCAAGTTTGTGGAGTACCACTCTATTCTGAATTCGGGTTGCTCAAAGCTTGTAAAAGGTCCAGTTGCCACCACAGGTGTGGAAATCATCTAACACCATCAAACAAACTGAAATGTGGCCAAACCAAGTGCTCTTAAACAGCTGCATAAATAAAAGAATTAAACATTTTTCTTGGCTAAATGTGTCAAATTATTCTCTTTCTCATGTTTTTTACCAAGAACATGTATGGCTGTTTCACCCATTCCCAAAGGATGTTTAGCACAGAAAATCTGAGGCTTTTATTAATGAGTTATATCTAACAAAAATCCCATTCTTATATTTTCCAATATTTTGACAAGAAATTGTAAATCACATATTGTTTTCCGCCCACACTTTTGCAGAGCTTTTGTTAAGAAAGATGCAGATTGCTCCACGCACTACGCATGTATTTTTTGAAGTTATAACAAATTATGTAGCTTTATAGATTTTTGGTTACAGTATGTCATAATATTATAAGTCCCCTAGAGACCACATCAGACTGTCCCCCAATACATTCGCATCCGTTCATTTACATAGGAACAATTGGATCAAATCTTTATATGGAAATGCACCAATAGAGCAAACAAGGATATTCATATTGATGGCCTCTTGGCAGCCATCTTGAATATATTATAAAGCTTTTGCACCATTTTATAAGTGTTGGGCCAAAATCTCTTGGTTGTCAGTTACTAGCGCCACCTATGATGAAGTGACCACAGTGATATGAGCCAATAGTTAGCTGCCTTTAGGCTCCCTTTAAAAAACAATAAAACTGCAATAAAGCAAAAATATTTTTGATAAAGTAAAGTCAGACATTAGTTATTTCCATACATGGGAAGGTGACGGTCACGACTTCAGTTTTTTTCCACCAGTCATCGAATATATCTTACACAGCACCATAATCATCAAGTATCATTGTATCAACCAGATTGGGGGATATTATCTGTCTCGGAGGTTATCTGCGCCATTCTGATCAAACCGATATGGGGAATTAGTGTGTTTATTCGCCAACTGGATTCGATGACAAAAGGGCCGTCACTGTTTGAGTTCTGTTTGTGAGATAAACTAGAGCCATCATGTGATGGCGCAGATTCGTCTCCATTTGAAAGTTATGAAATGGCATGCACAGCGGCAAAATAGGTGGGCAGGGTCCAAAGGGTGCTTTGGGTACAAATATAGTACCCTAAAGAAATTTGAGGGTACGAAGAAAAAATCAATTCAGTAATGTTTTTCTTAAATTTGTTATGATAAATAAAAAGGCAATTTCCAGAGTGTTTGCGAATTTTCGACCCCAACTGGGGTCTTCTTCAGGCTGGAACTTTACAATCCGAAACTCCAGAACAGTTCTGTTTACTGTTCTGGAGTTTCGGATTGTAAAGTTCCAGCCTGAAGAAGACCCCAGTTGGGGTCGAAAATTCGCAAACACTCTGGAAATTGCCTTTTTATTTATCATATATTGTGTGTCAATTTTTGTGCTTTTCTTCTCTTAAATTTGTTACATTTCAAATGCAACTTTCATGCATAAGGGAGACTAATTTTGCATTTTGGAGTGAAAAAATGACTCTGGAGGCCATTATTAACAGAAAAAAAANTACAGTAACCTCGACGCAAATGTTTCACTCGCAGTACCGCCTTCTAGCCAAAAGTTTTGCCTGTTCGTCGAACAATAATAGTGAGTGAAATACCTGTATCGAATGGCCATTACGTTATCTGAATAACGATTATAGTTTCACCACACGGCACTTTGCAGGTCACAGTAAATCACGTATTTATTACTGCAAGTACACGCTGGCCTATTTCCTAGGTCGTTGATGTATTCCATTACATGGCACAATGCCACGTGGACATTGCCTGGGGCGAGAGTGCGTCTATCAGTTGATACCCCGCAGGGTAATACAATAGATTCGTCTCCACCACTGCTGTAAGATGGCGCTGGGAGACGAATCTAAAAACGTTCACGATGATCGGGACAAAAATAGACTCCTGCTGGGTTTATGTGGGAAAAATCGACATACACGTTTGCGTGAAACAATATTAGCTTAACGTTATTTTTAGCATACCGGTGTGTAGACTTTTCCAACAAAGATGGTGGCCTACTAGTTCTCCCAAATGACGTCGTGGCCATTCATTGTCCAAGCATGATATAACACTATCCAAACGCATCCTCTCTGACAATTATTTTACCTAAACTTTAGTGCCACTTGCCTTGACCAGCTTGTGTGCAAGCAGCCATCCCACAACCAAAGTTTTGAAAAATGTTGAGCTACTTTGACATATACCATTTAGTTGGCCATCCAACCTGACTTGTAATACCGGGTAGATACAGTATCATTAGCATTCTCTGCATTCGTTGAGTTTTATAATTAGATGCTAGCTGCATGACTACATATTGTGTTTGTTTAATTACAAAAAGTTGATACCAGCAGTGTTTTAATTTTGTGCTTTTACTGGAGCATTATTTATGTTGTTTTTGAGGGGTCGGTTCTAAACCTGGCACTGGCACGCTGGCACTGGCACTGGCACTGGTATCATATTATGGCCAGAAATCATGAAAAAATTGTATATTTACCTACATGTAACAGTTATTATTTTGGAAGATAATAGGGCCAACCAGTTTAACATGGATCAATTATGTTGAAAATAATTTTAAATTTTTTTTCTAGTTTTTTAGATTTTTCAACATAATTGATCCATGTTAAACTGGTTAGCCCTATTATCTCCCAAAATAATAGCTGTTAGGTAAATATACCTTTTCCCATGATTTCTGACCATAATATGACGCCAGTGCCAGTGCCAGTGCCAGCGTGCCAGTGCCAGGTTTAGAACCAACCCGTTTTTGAGGCTGGAGATATGCAGGCCACGGATGAAAAAGTAGACATAATGCAATCAAGACGTTCGCAATATATGCCCTCTGCTCATACTTCAATACGCCCTGCTGGAGAAATTCGTGGAAAACAAAAGCTGGTATGTCCCCCCTGGTGGCCATCTTGAATAATGAGATCACGACCCAAATCAATAGGGCACATCCCCCAACCCAGTCCGCTATGCCACAGAAATATGAAATCAATCGGGCAAGTCGTTCAGCCGTTACTGTCTAGAAAACAAAATCCAAGATGCCCGCCTGGCAGCCATATTGAATAACAGATCACAACCAAGTTTGAAAGAGCTCCTGCTGTCAAAAGATGCTCAACTCCAGAGAGTTGCAACACTGCACTTTCAACGACGCCGTCCGCTGCTGCGTACATCAGCACCTCGTTCATCCTCCAACGGATATCATGCGCTAACCATCGCAACGGGGGGGGGGGGTTATGGAGCGAAGCATGTATGACTGTCGTGCTAAAGTCAGTATCTATTGTAACATTTCGGGAAAATGGCAAAAAAACCAACTTGACGACCGTAGCACAATCTGTCAGATAAACATGTTGCTTTTGTCAGTAGTCTTCAAATATTCATCACGATTCGAATGACGAAAAAAAATTGTTTTCAGGAAAAACATGCAATTGTCAAGTCTCAGTGGCCTCGTCTCGGCACCAAACCTGTTCATTTTCGTCAATTGAGGAATTTGAGTTTTGATCCTTGAGAAAATGGAGAAAGCTAAGAAGCTGCAAATTGCACGAATTATTCTGCACAGAACAACAAATAATCCCTGAAATTTGCAAGTGCATAGCTTTTCCCGTTTTCCTAAGGATCACAACTCAGTTTCCTCAAGTGACGAAAATGAACAGCCCCTTTTAATGGTGCAAACGAATTCAACAGTTTCAATTCAAAATTCACCCCTGTCGAGAAAAACGTCACATAAAATGTCTCTTTCATCACGTGACAGTACGCTGTGACACGCCGCCGTTGTTAACAGTGCCGTATTATTTTTCATTGCAGTCAGTTTCAATGTAACACAGTCGTGGACAAAAGAACGATTTTGTTCCATAATGCACAAACTTGATTCCCGTCTTCGTTAAGTTTTTCATCAATTAAGACAATTAATGTCATGAATATATTTGACTAATCCTAAAATCGCCCCAGTGTTCAACTGTCAGCAGTTCTAATTGCTCGCAGAGAAAAACACACGAAAGACAACTATGGGACCACCAGGCGATCTGTCGCAAAACAAAGCAGTTAATTCAGAGCACGCGATGCGGACATTGTAACTATTGTTGATTGTAACAACCATGTAGAAGTATATGAGAGTCGGCGACTGGGTGGCCACGACTACCATCTGTTTGCTAATTTCTCAAAAGAATTGTAACAAGATATGCCGACAAGGCATTCATGACGCAACATGTAACAAGCNGAAAGGAAACAACGTCTACTTACAAGCAACATGTCCCAAAAATTTCAAAAGAAAATCTCAAGTCGTTTTTAAGTTATCAGTCGGACAAGAGAAAAGCGACCGCCCGGACGCCCGACCGCCCGCCACATTCGGTAATTTAATAACCAGGACTTTCTTCGAAAACCTGGTTAAAAACCGATCATGAGGCCATCGTGAAAAGCACAGATGAGACATTACTCATTCGATCTAGAAATTCTACCTGGGCAAAGACTTTTTCATCTTTGTGTAGTAACAAATTTAAGTTTCCAGTAAACTGGGTAATGTTCTCATAAATTTTAGATCCAGACACCGAGGTTTGAAGTATACAGCTTTTGAGTTATTGGGGGTGCATCTATCGGTTTTTTGGGCAAAGGGAAAAAATTTTTCTAAAAAGACTTTTTTGAAAAAAAATTATTTTTTTTCAAAAAAGTTTGCATAAATTTTAGATCCAGACACTGAGGTCTGAAGTATATAGTGTTCTATGCTTTTGAGTCATTGGGGGTGCATCTACCTTTTTTGGCATGGGGAAAAATTTACTTCCCGGTAAAAAGACACTGAGGTTTGAAGTGTAATGGTGTTCTCCACAGCTTTTGAGTTATTGGGGTGCATCTACCGTTTTTTGGCATGGGCAAAAAAAATTCAAAAAAGATTTTTTTGAAAAAAAGTTTTTTTTTCAAAAAGTTACAAATAATACGTTTTATGGCCTTTAAAATAAATTTTAAAAGGCATTAAGAATGAAATCGGCACATAGGAAGGTCATTAATGTCATTCAATTTCGTTTCCTTTTTGAGCAGCCATGCCCCTTTTTTGCCCCTTTGGGGGCAGGGTGTCCTTTTCTAACTGGTGTGGAGAGCACTGACTGAGTGCTATACATGTATGGCTCATCGCTGTCCTATATATATTGTCCAGGGGGAGATTTTATGAGAGTGGTCCTGGAATAGCAAGTGTGACTATATAAACAAGGTGAGGATAGTTCAACAACTCCCTGGGGCAACATCCTTTAAGAGGATGTTCTGAGTTTGAAAAGGGGAGGGATTCAAGAAAACAACGGCAGGCAGACTGCTATTTTTGACTAAAGGTTTCAAACTTGTACTCAATGTGAATTTAACCCTTTTGCTACCATATTAAGTTGAAAAGGGTACATTTCTTAACATGAATTTCTGATGTGTCTACAAAAACGCGCCTGGCTCCCACAAATTGCAACCAAAACTGGTGACAAGACACTCATTCTGGAGGCAACTAAATGGGTCATGATCTCATGCAGGTTTGCCTCTTCCAAAATGTCTGTGAGAGAAACAGGCCAGAGCCGAAGATGCAAGTTGTGAGGAAATAGTCGCATTCGGCCTATGTTTTCATCAGGTTGCCAATCTTTAAACGTCTGTATCTCGATAACCGTTGCTCCTAGTACGCATCTGAAAATTGGTCAAAATGAAGCTACTTTTTTCGCCTCTTTCTTTTGGCACCAGTCAGCATTAAAAAATATGCAAAGAGGACATCAATCGGTCCACTGGTTACGATTCTATATCAGTTTGAATGTCCGAGGGTGTGTGGCACAGGCCATTCTTGCAGAATTGTGAGAAGCATAAGCAGTGTGGTGATTCAAACACAAAATTATTTTATTCGTACGCGATTTCACTCATGCATTAATCGTGTTGACTATTTTTGCAGTTGTTTAGGCAAATAGAAGGGGTGACAGCTTATTTCGTAATCACCCGTCACCCCTTCCATTTACCAGATGAACTGCAAATGCGACAAGCACCATTAGTTACAGTACCGGTACAGGTCACATTTGACATCCCTAAATTCGCGAAAGTTACGCGTAAGTCACTCGTAACTTACGCAACAACTCACGAGCTATGTTACGCGTAACTTACGACGTGAATTACGCGGTGAGTTACGCGAATTTCGCTAGCTACGCAGTGATTAACGAGGCGAGTTACGCGATTTTGGCGAGTTACGCAGTGAGTTACGCGAAACCAAATCCGTGAGTTATGCGTAAGTTACTCGTAACTTACGAGTAACATACGCGAAGCCGTAGGGATGTCAATTGTGACCTGTACTGTATGCATCGATGACTTCGCGTACGAATAAAATAATTTTGTGTTTGACCACACTAATAAGGGTTAAGGAATGAGAACTGTCATGGCACCGTTCAATTTGATGCACCCCAGTTAGAAGAAAACCAAGGGGAACTTGGTTTATTCTTTTATGATGATAAAATATAAAAGAACACAACATTTGTAAAGGAATTGCTGCTTTGATGTAGAATCCCAAACTACCCGAGGCCAATCTTCATGCAACCATTACTAAATACAGCAAACCTACAACCTATTACGTGCAAATCGAACCAAGAAGCCCACGGCAATTTTCTCGCCTAAAATACATGCACAAAAATTTGCTAACAACATAAAAATATAAATCAGATGATTATGCATCATCAACCTCCTGACCGTCGTAATTATAAGGTGAAATCGACAACGGTCGTTTGTATCAAAGTTAATTTGAGAGGTAACCTCCAGACCAGATTTAGTGCAGCCCTTTCATAAAATATCAGCTGCTACACTTAACAAAGCCAGTTCAATCACGGCGTCATGTTAACCTGATATTCCTACTCATTCACGCTTATTTCACGCTTATTTTTCTGTATTTTTACTCAGTATTTTATGCGTTGATCAATATCTCATTGATTTTGATGTTGATCTATAAGAACCCCACAAACCAAGGATGATACATATTTTTTTCACTAATCAAATATTTTTGAGTGGGTTGTGTCATGTCATCCGATAGTCTGGCTGAAAAAATGAAAATATTCAAGTATTTCATCTAATCGCTATTAAATTTGCAATGTGGATTGCATCCTGGGTATTGTAAGGGGAAAGTGAGCGCTGAATGAGTTGCCTCAAGGTTTCAATGGGTGTAGAATGGAAGCTGAAGGGGGAGTGTTCGTTTTCAACTTTTTAAAAAAAATTACGGTTGTTTAAAGGAGTTAGACGCCGAAGTTGTAAACACTCACTCACTGGTTCTCTATCCACGGACGCCTGCGGTGCTGCCACCTATTGTCGGTGATATGTACTGACGTGAATATCATGAGTGAGTTGCATCGGACCGGGAACCAGTCTAACGATCACGGGTGCTGCCACCTGCACGAAGGAATAAAAGTAGTTTGCCGACCATATTTGTAAACAAACCAGCTTGTTTACAACTTCGGCGTCTAACTCCTTTAAGACGTGTAAGAGCAGCAGGGTGGATTTCTCACGGTCAATTCCAAAGAGTTTCCCCCATCATGTGATGCAATCAGCCAATCAGCGAACATCATGTGAACAGACAGTGTTGGAGAAAAATGATCTCGTTGGTGTCACATAGAATTTGAAATTTTAAAATTTCAAATTTGAAACAAGTTTCAATGGAAATTCCATTGCCTTGGGCTTGGTTTAGTTTTAAATTTAATTTTTTTTTAAATTTTTAAATGTTAATGTTTCAATGTTAATTTTTAAATGTTAAATTTTAAAATGTTATTAGATGTTAATTTTAAAATGTTAATTTTTTAAATCTTAATTTTTTAATGTTTAATTTTTTAATGTTAATTTTTAAATGTTAATTTTTTAAATTTTTTAAACAAATTTTTATCTTTAAATTTTAATTTTTAATTTGTAAATTTTATTTTTTACTTGTTCAATTTTTAATTTTTTAATTTTAATTTTTAGATTCTTATTTTTTTAATTTTCGGATTTTTAATTTGAAATTCTCCCAGCGTTTAAGTTTAGTTTAGTATTCCCTCACCATTACAATCTTGATTTCAAAGATACTTGATAGTTTTCTTCTGTTACAGTAACAATTGACCTGCAAGAAACTAATCCTTTCAACGTCAGTTTACTGACCTATAATCAGGTGACACACCTTTATGTCTTGTCAATTTCTCCCTAGGCTTATCACAAGGTAAACAGTTTTCACTCAAACATATAAAAAACTGAAACTTCATCGGATATTTGCCACGCTTGTCCACTGCCCGAGGCGACTTTGTCCAACGTGTGCAAGGAAATGTTGCAGACTTTGATACAAAATAATACGATCCGGATTAGTTTCAAAGCGGAAAAGAATTATACCTATGGATGACAACTCTGGCTTGGTTCTTCTACAGTTTATTATTGTCAAACTGAAACATTTTCATCTGCTTTTGTTAGTTTTTCACCAACACAACTACGGGCGGTTATCACCGCAAATAAAGACGTTACAAAATAAAGACGTTGTTGTAGTCATATTCTCTAGTCGTTGGGACGATCTCTAGTCGTAGCTACGAAAAACGTAAGGTGGCGCTGCAAAATAAAGACTTTGTTGTAGTCACATTCGTTAGTCATTGTGGTGACCTCTAGTCGCAGCTAAAAAAGACGTAAGGTGGCGCTGTAGTTGTAATAACAATGCTGTTTACGCCTTTTGACGTCACTACGTCACCCAGAGTTCTGTCGCGTCACCCGTGGCATCGGCAACATCATGTGACAAAATGACGTCATTAGGCCACTCGAACGGGTGTGACATCATTACGTCTCCCAAGTGCTCCTCATGAAGTGACGCGTCTCACACGAATTTATCAGTTCCCCACTGAACGGGTATTGCCTAGTTATTATACATGTAAGTCAAATTTTCCAATTTCCCTAAAATTCAAGTGGTAGTGGTGTAGTGGTTCGGGCCTCCGACTAGCAGTCAGAGGGTCCCGGGTTCGAATCCCAGTGGGCGTGAGACTTTGGGCAAGTCTCTTTGCCTCACTGGCCTCTCTCCACCCAGGTGTATACAGTAAATGGGTACCGGTCGGAATTGCTCGGATTGTAGCACTGAATGAGCAGCTCATCTGAGTACTACTGAAAGGTTTCAGGATAGACTGGGGTTAAAGTGTAAAGTCGGATGACACCTCTTCCATTGTTGATATCAGACTATAAACCCAAATTTTAACCTAAACCCAAAAAACAGTTCATATGAACATAAAGCAATTGAATCTGATCGCAAGCCAATAATAACACATTTTCGTTCATCGAATGACATAGATCCAACAAGTTCATGATTTTTTCACCAGAACACCAAAATACTTTCATCTCATTGGCTTCAAATTAACGTATGGCTGCAGATTCTAGCTCGAATACATCCAAATAGATTTTCAGCGGCCAAGTATTTGATACATCTGACACTTTCTGGGTGGAGTCCGGAAAGAATGACGGGGTTGGTTATTCGCTATTTTAATGCACACAAACAATGGTTAATGCAGTAAAGATCACACGGTAGTGTCAATAATACAAAGGAAGGTGATGACATTTAATAGCAATTTTGTTTCAATTTCCAAGAGATTAGATACATACTTTTCAATTACCTCACCGAGGTCGCATTTCTTCTGAAGAGGTTTTGAATTTCTTGGCTACATTGAGATATACTGTCACGCTAAGTGAATTTTTCTGCATATTTTTAATATACAAGTATATAGAAGTATATAGGATATTCTTTTTATCACAAAAATGATAATGCCAGGCTTACATAGCAGCATTTTACTCATAGAGCTTGTGCAGCGGCTCATTATGACGTCATGTTTGGCCAGGGGTCCACCATGCTGGCGGTCAACGACAAAGTGCGCCACGTGCAGATCGCGTCATGGTTGAGGATGCAACACCCCACTTGTGCTGACAACAAACTGTACCACGTGGGTCGCCGACGTCAGTTTGACCGGCAAGATGGCTGATTTTTCCGTGATGACGTCACCAGCACAAGCTCTATAAGTACAGTCAAAGGCACTTCGTGTTATTACCCCAATCACTCCACAAACATTTCTAGGAACTCAAGGGATCTGTTTTCAAGATTTTGCAGTGGGCCAGACGACTACCACCCTCCCAATCTCTGGCTGTCCTGTCGATTCTTGATTGTCCTCAGGTTTTGGTACAGGGATAGGACAACAAGAATATACCTGATGCATGAAAATGACGTCACAAGCCGCCATGCTGGGGGGCACATGCTGCAAAGGCGCAGCGAAATGAGCCACGCATGCCCCAAACACGTTACGTCAAACAATGGCGTGGCGCACTTCACGCAAGTCACGTCACAGTCGGCTCACACCGGGCTAGCTCTGTGCCCTGTGCCCTCCAGCATGGCCGCCAGGATGACATCATTGCAGGGCCTCTATTGAACCCATGACTCACCAGTCATGAGCCTGACACACTTGGCACTATGCCGCCAACCGCCCCGCCCTGCTTTTTATTAACATGGCCAAACAGAAGTATTGTCGCGGAATTGCTCAAAAAGCCATACATGCCATATACATGTAATAGATACTCCATTTTGGAGATCATTTTTATCCACATATTTCCTAGTGTCGGCACAATGAAAGCATTCATCCAACCTACGAGAGTGAAAAAATTCAAACACTCTACAACATGGTGCAGAATTTTAAAAAAGAAAATGTCACGATGATATTCTAAAAGTCCAAGGAGGAGAGAGTATAAGAATTGTGAATGCAGATAACACACTCTAATTTCAATATGAATTGGAAAATTGATGCCACACCTGAACCCATTTATGTATCAAAAATTCAATATGTGTGAGGATTCTCAAATAGCTTCATTCCCCATTGACTTTCTGAAAGTTGTGACAAGATAGAGGCTAGAATCTATCAGATCTTCTCCTGTAGTGTAATCAACACGTACATGTTCATGTACATTGCCTCACAGAAATGGTCCACACCCATTGGCTATTTCTGTTACCAGTTCCCAATCTCGTACCCAGAGTTCAATGCCACATTAAACTCTGGAAAGGGCTAGACCGGTACTACTTTTCCACAGTGCAAATGCGGATGAATTTCTGACCGTTGCACAGCGAATTGCGTAGGGATTCGAAAGAGTTCGTTCTTTTTTCCACAATAAAACATCGAATACCCAACGGAATGTTAAAATAGTAGTAATTTTACAAATACTGGAACAAATTCTAATTTTCGGTATGATTACTTTATCAAATAATTTGTAAAATCGATGAGCACAAGAATCTTGTGCTGGGTTCCAGCCCTTTTAAGAGGTCTTAGCCAAGGAACGATGGTGGCGCCCTCTTCAGATTGAGCAGTTCCCACGACCCCAATTGTTGCCGCAGTTGTCACTGAAAAGCTTGTTTTTTTCATGCAGATTTTGGCTGCAAAAGTGATGCAAAATGACAAAGGGGCATTTTGCCCCACCCCCAACCAAAAGCTAGCTTCGCCCATGAAACACCAAGCATACATGGCCTATTCAGCCAAATGCCTTCAGTTATATTCGCTGCGGTTTTTAACACGTTGACTGCCATGACTAAAATATCATTTTATCCGCCATTGCCATGACTACCAGGCCTATCAAGATATTTCATATTGCCAACTACGAGTCATAGCTGTACGCCCTCTAGCGTGTTCCTATACATCTGGTCAATCCCCACTGCCATTGTGATCATTGGAAGGCTCTTCGTCATTGCCAAGCTTATCAACATAATAGAAAATGCATTGGCCCTACTACGAGTATTATACTCGTAGCTGGCAATGGGAAGGACATCTGTGACTACGAGTATACTCCTAGCTGGCAATGGGGAGGACATCTGTGACTACATGTATGCTCGTAGCTGGCAATGGGGAGGACACTGTGACTACATGTATGCTCGTAGCTGGCAATGGGGAGGACACTGTGACTACATGTATGCTCGTAGTTGGCAATGGGGAGGACATCTGTGGCTACGAATATGCTCGTAGATGGCGGTCAACGTGTTAGCAACGTGCTCGGTCAGCAACTCTAGAATTAGCATCACGCCCCTTGGAAACAGGTCTCCCTTGGTTAAGCAAATTTGCTACATTGCCCCACGCACACGTCAAACTCAATATTTTGGCCAACCATGATCCGTGACAAACCATTCCCTCAGGGTTAACTGATTTGTAGCGTACATTAGTATGCACTCACGAACACACGGGTCAAACTCAATAGTTTGTCCAATGCTGAACACTACTTATGGATAACACTGCAACCATGCCGAGCATCCTCAAGTTATTGAGTATCTGTAATTTTAACGCCATCTATTATGTATTCCTTTTTGAGAGTGCCAAAGTTACTTGACGCGTTATGGCTGGTCGGCATTCATTCATAGATCAACCTCCTTGATATTTTCCCCACGCCTTGAGATGTGAACCTCGTCCAGTCTACTTATTCCCGATCAATTACTATCACGCATAGCAGGTGGATGAAGTGAGTGCTCGAGACTCAAGACCTGGACATGCTTCTCAGCGATGATCCCTGTCAGACTGAAATGCTGAAGTCGGGAATGAGATGTTGAAAGCTAGTGGCGTCAGTACCGAACCCAAAGTGTGTATCGCGGGTTACTTCAATGTTTTCAACCACACTCCACACTGGGCATCAATGGTTTCCTGCATATGCCAAGACGTGTGCTTTCCAAATGATTTCAAATAGACAGGAATATGTCATATTTCGCGTAACTTGCGCAATTTTTGGTGCGCTTATGAACGCAAGCGCGATCGTACCTCTCTAAAGACGGTGACTGAGTGAAACAGCCCTTGGCTCATGTGCTCACCTGTAGCGGCCTAGCAATGCTGAACTGTACCGCTGAATGAAGCGAAATTTTTGCAATGGTGATGATGACATGACAACAATAATGATGATGATGACAATGGTGACCAAAATGATGGCAATGGTGATGATGATAGGACAACAATGATGACAATGGTGACCAAAATGATGGCAATGGTGATGATGATAGGACAACAATGATGACAATGGTGACCAAAATGATGGCAATGGTGATGATGATAGGACAACAATGATGACAGTGGTGACCAAAATGATGGCAATGGTGATGATGATAGGACAACAATGATGACAGTGGTGACCAAAATGATGGCAATGGTGATGATGATAGGACAACAATGATGACAATGGTGACCAAAATGATGGCAATGGTGATGATCGATGAAATGATGTTGACGCCAATGGCAATGATGATAATGACAATGATGATGATGATGATGAAGCTGGCAATGGTAATGATGATACTGATGCTGATAACAACTAGACATACAGTGATTGCGAGCAATCACTAATATTATACCCCCGCTGTGG
>NMRB01000729.1:96202-127741 GCA_002633025.1 Notospermus geniculatus
GTCGAAACGAAAGCAATCCCTGCAGTCGTTCGCCCTTAAATGAGCGGAAACCGAAATAAATACGGCAGCCATGGCGGCCATATTGGATCCGCTACGAGTCCGATTTTCGAAAGGAACTTTCCTATGGTCAATACGAATCTACCATGTCGAAACGAAAGCAATCCCTGCAGTCGTTCGCCCTTAAATGAGCGGAAACCGAAAGGCGCACGCACGCACGCACACACGAACGCACACACGAACGCACACACGGACGAGTGGAAAACAGTATACCCCCACCAACTCGTTGGCTCGTTGGCGGGGTATAATGACACTACAATGATGATGATGATTATGACGGATATTTTAAATAGATCAGATGAGAGTATGACAGTAGCGCTGAAAGGGTAAATGTCGTCCTGGGTATATACAAAGATTACCCAGGATCTCAGTATTCAGTAAAACAATACGCTGGGTGTAGTTTCAGTAGCCGAACATCACCCAGCATCCGCAATCGGTGCCTAGGAATGAGTCCTATTTAGAAATCCCGTGAAATCTCACGGTCTCGCGCCGGGATACTTGTTGAGTTTTACTGTTCATGACATTCTTCAGGCGGTCACGTGACCACGGGTGAGACAACCTCGAATCCAGGTGTCATACTACGATGCATGCTGGGTGATGTTCGACTACTGAAACTACACCCAGGGTATTGTTTTAGTGAAGATTGAGATCCTGGGTAATCTTTGTATGTACCCAGGACGACATTTACCCTTTCAGCGACAGTAGCGAAGTTGTGGGTGTACTTGACACTTCTATTGGGATTGATGGGTGGGTCATCAGAGATATTGGTCAGACAATGTCAGAACAAATGACTTGTTCCTCAGCACACAGAAGCTAAGGAAGACAAGCTGATGATGACAGCATTGATGTCAATGGGGAACTTTTCTGCCGTCGGTGGCCGTAAGAGGCCGCCTGTAATACCGGTCCTAGAACGTCGCAAAATTTGGCGTCAAGTGCGTGAGCCACGGCGCCCACGTCATTATGGACAACGTTGTGGCATGCATTTCTGCCCTGTGACGTCAAATTTCATGACGTTCTGGGACCGCTAACTCGTAGCGGCCTCTGACAGCTCCAAAGATCCTCATTCCATTTTATCTCTTCCAGTGCAATCTGCAGTCCTTATTTCCTTTAAAGAATCTAGGGTATCTTGAAAAAGACATTCTTTTCCATACACAAAAACGTAAATACACTGGAAAAGATACTGATGGCATTATCTTGGAATGACTACGACTATGGGAAACCTTTAACATATCTCAGATTGGCCTGACTTTCATCATCTGCCATTCCAATACTGTGACACATAACTGTCATAAGGTAAATGGATGGCCCTCAATGATTTCCAATTAAACAACGCGTTCAGAAATCTTTACAAATTGAATAGAGAAATTCATTCGGGAGCAACGGTGCGGCAAATTAAGACGACACACCTGAATGTCAATGACTTTGCAGGGATTTGGTAGAGAGACTTGCACGGAGTTGGTAGAGAGACTTGCACGGAGTTGGATCATTGGGTTGATTGATCCGAGGGTGATGAATGCCGTTTTGATGGGAAACAAAAAAGATACCAAAAAGGATGGTTTAATTGGTAAATTTTTAGATTTAGCTGAAAAAGGGCAACGTTTTGAATAATCTTGTCTCCAATCCTTTCTATCCAATCTTTTCAATTCCTGCTGATGTTGATAAAGTCTGACCTTTTGTAACTTCCAGTGTAAAAGGTAGTTTCTCCACCTGGTATCAAGTTTTTCCCATCAGGGCTGAAGCCAAGCATTATTGGCCCTGGTATTAAGTGTGGAAGAGGCCATCTTAAGCTACTCATTGTACCTCACTTGGATGGAGTCTTTTATGAGGTATTTTTTGTTCCTCACTTGGATGGGGAATCTTTCTACAAGAAAGATGACACCAAAGATACCCGGTTAGAGCTCCAGACCCTATTTTGTATAAAAGTCAAGGCCCGTAGTAACTGAATTCACGGTTTGTCAGTAGAGTTAGTTAAGGATCTCGGACTTTGCTTCACAAAAATGGCCCTGATGCTTCCCTCAAATTTTACAGTCTCGCACAGCCAGACCATCGGCCAACCGAGGGTCTGGTGCCAGATGAAGTATTTTCGTAACGACATCCGGGTACCCGCGCCCTGAGCCAGGGTGCGCATACCCGGATGTAATTCATACACAAAGCTATTCGTTAAGTCAGAGCATCGATTCAGCTCCTATATTATGTCGCAGGAAGGGTGATAAAAATACAGGAAATTATTAAAATTTAAATAATATCTGTGTCATAAAGCTCGATAAGACTAATTTGAGATTGTTTCAGTTTTTTATTGCGGAACGCTAAGAAATACCTTTGGCGCATTTTAATCAACGTCTGTGTGTGAGCGCCACCTCTGGTGACATGTTGAACCCTTATCATAACCAGAGAGAAATATGTCTGGGGCCAGACTTTGATCCAAGCGTAGTTAGCGGAGTGAGATCAGAGGTTGGTGGTGCGAGACTACAAATTTTACTGCTTGCTGGCAATACTTGATATTTGTGAACAAGTCACATATCTTTGGCTTTAGGCTCAAGTTTGAATTCATCTGTCACAACCTTGGGAAACATTCCATAAAAGGTAGAGAAGAACACTTAACAATGTCAGTTAGTGAAATAAAGATGACATGAATTATGTCCAACCAAATTCTGAAGTATTTCCAATGGTAAGTTAGCTCCTTATGTCTCTGGACATGTCTTATTATTTTAGGAATCGATAAAAGCAGAGAACAGTCCTCATGGAAACACTGTCCGTAGCTATATAAAACCTCATTATTTCAGGACAAATGGCCGTAGGTCTTCTGAAGGCAAAATATCTCTCGTTGCAAGCATTCGAGCCAATTCTGTAGATAAAGAATGCCTTGAAATTACCCCATCCAAGTGAGGAACATAGCAGGAGAGAGATGGCCTCTTCCATACTTACCTTGGTGAATTATGCTTGGGCTTTGGCCCTGACGGACAAATACAGTACAGATCACCATGAGAAGCCAAGGTGGTGTAGTAATTCGGGGTCTCCGACTAACGGTCAGAGGGTTCCGGGTTCGAATCCCACTGGGCGTGAGACTCTGGGCAAGTCTCTTTGCCTCACTGGCCTCTCTCCACCCAGGAGTATAAATGGGTTACCATTCAGAATAGCTCGGATTGTAGCGCTGAATGAACAGCTCATCTGAGTTATACTGAAAGTTCAGGATAAACCGGGGTTAAAGTGTAGGGGCCGTATTCTAGAAGCTTCCTTACTCTAAGGTTTACCTTTAGCTGTTGTTTGCAGGGCAAAACACAAAAGGTTAAAGTGGACCTTAGAGTTAAGGAGGCTTCTAGAATACAGGCCGTAAAGTCGGATGAGAACCTCTACCATTGTTGATATCAGACTATAAACCCAAACTTTAACTGTTAAACTTTTAACTCTACAGTACAGGTCACAATTGACATCCCTACGGCTTCGTGTAAGTTACTTGTAAGTTACCCGTAACTTACGCGTAACTCACGGCTTTGGTTTCGCGTAACTCACTGCGTAACTCGCCAAAATCGCGTAACTTGCCTCATAAATCACTGCGTAGCTAGCGAAATTCGCGTAACTCACCACGTAACTCACCTCGTAAGTTACGCGTAACATACATGTAGCTTGTGAGTAGTTGCGTAAGTTATGCGTAACTTACGCGAATTTAGGGATGTCAATTGTGACCTGTACTGTAATTAAAAGATGCCGAATAGAATTTAACTGTACAGGAAGCTGAACAAGGAAACACGTTCCCTTATTCTTAATTTTTATCAGCCAATAAAGGTCAAAATAAAACACACAGGCGGAAATCCCTTAAAGGTATTTGACACTGTTTTGATATTGATGCTAACACAATATAGGGATCGGTGACTCTCTCCAGGGTTTATCTATTGGCACATGACGATGCTCCTTTAATCGATAAAGTTGCCGTAAGGGGATCGTCTGCATACACTCCCAACATGAGTGAATGCCAATACTTATAATACTCGGGGAAGACTTTTGTTCTGATGGTTAAGAAGATGGTACTGTTAGATAAGAAGAGGAGAAAAACCATGATCTGTTTAACTCTGGCTGTACTTTTATCGTTTTTCCTTGGCTTCATCTCAGAACTAGAGTCTCGTATGCCAGGCACTCAGCTGGCAGCTCCAAAGGGGCTGTTCACTTAAGGCTCAATTGTACAATATAAATCTAAGAATTACATTGCCCTGGCCCCGTATTCATAAAACTACTTAAGTCTAAGTATGACACTTATCCTTTGTTCAACACAAAAGATAAGTATCATACTTAGACTTAAGTAGCTTTATGAATACGGGGCCTGGCCTCTTTCTTGCTTATGTCATACTCCCCTCACGCCTGACTGCACAAGCCTCTACTGGAGAGTCAACTCAGGCCAATAGGCCAAAAATGTGGTTCTTGGGATTTTGTAAAATTGACCCTTTATAAGTGAACAGCCCCTTTCTGAACAGTATTGCACCAGGCAATGCCAGGCTGCAGGAAACAGGATGGCGGTTTCTGTCAGGGCTTAAGCATCATTGGCCCTGGTGAGTATCGAAGAGGCCATCTCAAGCTACAGGTGCCGATCCAGAGGGGGTGGAATTGGGGGTTGTGACCCTCTGCTTGCCACTACCAATTGTTTTTTTCAATAATTTGCGACAGTAAATGGAAAAATAAAGCTTCTGTTTTGATGTTGGAGCTATTAACTCTTTCTAATCTTATGTATCTTTTGTATATTTTATTTTTATGACTTTGTACATCTTTTCTGTTGTTGTCTTCGTCTCTGTAAATTTTATTTGTGTTTGTAATCTTCACTACACCTATTTTCTTGCACGCTTGGTATCCAAGGTACATTCCATCAGACAGATCCTTGTTTACTATTTCCTACTTCTTTTGTCTTCTCATCTCTATGCACTTTTTTAAAATGTTTTTACGTTTATTGTATCTCTTCCTATGTAAATGGTGTAACATTTATACGGAGCAATAAACATTCGTAATTCGTAATTCGTAATTCGATATTGAGATGCCAGGAAATCGCGTCTACAGATTTCAACGCAAACATATTCGGCGCCCACCTGCAATGACCACCCTCAGCGGCCTCAACCACCCTTGGGCAGAGAGGGGGGATCCGCGCCTTTGCGACTCATGTTCCTCACTTGGATGGGGTCTTTTACTTGCAAAGGCACAAGGTACAAGGCTCCACGGCTTACTGTCCCATACGATGCCATGACCATTCAGAAAATGTGTCAAGTAATAGGAGCAGTCAGCCACGCATATTATTGCCAACAGATGGCAGCAAAGTTCTAGCGGACCAATGTACAGGAAAATCTACGTGACTGCTGCTCGATCAATAATGACTGGGTCCGCTATATGCATTGAATTGGGCCGTAGTGACACCTATTGGTCAACTCGCTGACAGCTCCTATTCCTATATTAAGATTATTTTTCATTACTGGTTCTTGTTTCAACAAGTGTACTTTTGAGATGGTATTTAGACAAGAGGCCCATGGGCCTGGCGCTCAGCTGACAGTTGACTTGAGGTGCAGTTGTAGGTGTAATGAGAGAGGTGGAACTGTAAACTGACCGAGTCCAATGGATTTTATTACTGGTCTAAAAAACGAATAGAAGGACACCTTGGCTCAACTGGGCTTTAAGTAGGTCACTAGGTCATGGAAGTAGGTCAGTTCAGACCTACACTTTATTAGCTTTAGTTTGATACCAAAACATGACTACCTTGGCTCAACTGGTCTTTAAGTAGGTCACTGGGTCATGGAAGTAGGTCAGTTTAAACCTACACTTCATTAGCTTTAGTTTGATACCAAACATAACAGCCTTGGCTCATATACAGTCTTTAAGTAGGTCACTAGGTCGTGGAAGTAGGTCAGTTCAAATGTACACTTCATTACCTTTAGTTTGATACCAAACATGACTACCTTGGCTCAACTGGTCTTTAAGTAGGTGACTAGGTCATGGAAGTACGTCAGTTCAAACCTTCACTTCATTACCTTTAGTTTGATACCAAACATGACCACCTTGGCTCAACTAGTCTTTAAGTAGGTCACTAGGTCGTGGAAGTAGGTCACTTTAAACCTACCCTTCATTACCTTTAGTTTGATACCAAACATGGCTGCCTTGGCTCAACTGGTCTTGAAGTAGGTCACACCAAACATGACTACCTTGGCTCAACTAGTCTTTAAGTAGGTCACTAGGTCGTGGAAGTAGGTCAGTTCAAATGTACCCTTCATTACCTTTAGTTTGATACCAAACATGGCTGCCTTGGCTCAACTGGTCTTGAAGTAGGTCACTAGGTCATGGAAGTAGGTCACTTCAAACCTACACTCCATTACTTTTAGTTTGATATCTAACATGTCTACCTTGGCTCAACTGGTCTTTAAGTAGTCCGGTACTGACTCTCGCACTCGAAATAACGGACCCTTGCATCAGATGGGAAGGGGTTAATAGGCCTATATCACCTATGAGTGGAGATGGTTGTCGTATTAGACCTACTTGGTGACAGTGGGTTAATTTAGATAGGCCTGCAATTCGTGGTGAAGTGAGAAAGATATGTTTTGAGACGCATTGGGTAGGAATGAGTTAATATGGGAATCAATCCATGACCTGACGTAACTATGGTGGATGAAGTGAGAAAGGCCATAAAAATGGCTAATCTGGCGATGCTGTCCACCATTCAATAGTAGCTTGCCATTCAATACAACAGGTGTTGACCGTCTCCGACAGTTCAACAGGTGGATGAAGTGAGAAAGGGCATAAAAATGGCTAATCTAGCGATGCTGTCCACCATTCAATAGTAGCTTGCCATTCAATACAACAGGTGTTCACCGTCTCCGACAGTTCAACACGAATTTCCTTGAGGAAGGATAAGCCGCGGCCGGGACAGAATTCGTCTCTTCTCGGTTTATCAAATGAAAACAGATAAGACAGAATCCAATCCAGAATGACTCTCGCCGTTCGCGTTGTGGAGAGCGATATAGTGTCCAGAACTTCACCTGATTAAACCAACAGTTCCCTGTCCCTTCGTCGTTGATGGTTCCAGTCAAACTAAAGACATGTCATGCTATCGAAATGTGTGAAATATAAGGAATTTTTATTGTCATACGCCACAAAAACAGCCAGAGTCGGAGACTTGAAATGACGAATGAGAAGCCGATTAGAGATTGAGCAGTGAAAAGCGAGGGGCCGACGACAGGCCTCATTCGGCTGATTTCACCAAAAGTATCATATCCCTTCGTCGTTAATGGTCCCAATCAGACTAAATATATATCAAATAATAAAAATATGTGAAATTTTAACAATTTCTAAAGGCAGCACACTATGAAATCAGCCCGAGTCGACGACTTGGAATGACGTGCATGAAGCCGAGATCGCTGTTGTCGGTTCGATCATTGTGATTTTTTCCCAATATATATCGTCATATTTTGAACACACTCGTGTCGTTTTGATGAAAAATAATTTCAGTTATTGTTTGATGGTACTCTAAAATACCACTCACGTATGATTTCATAAGGCGATTGTCTATGATCATTGGGATTTTATGCGATAATCATAGGTATATTTCATCTCGATTCACTTTCTGCAAGCACCAAACATTTCCCATGATTCCTCATTCCATGAACAAAAGAGCATCCAACATGTCAAAGTAACTGGCGCGGGAAATTTAAATAGTGCTGTTTTCTATTTTGTCACCTAGCGCCCCCTGGAGAACAAAATTCGAATTAATTTCCATTGCACTTGGTGTACCAAAAATCAAGCTTCATGCCCAATCAATTTCAGTTTGATATATTGCCTCTGGACTGAGTTATTGGGGTTTTCCATTTTACGGAAAATGCCCCCTGGAGGGCACAATGTAGGTCAGATCGCCAAAATTTTTGGTTCTGTTTCGAGTCCTTCCAAGGGGCTACCCCTCCACCAACTTTCATGACCCTGGGCCTTGCGGTTGCGAAACGTGCCAGTTTAACGGACGACACACAGACACACACACAGACGGACGCCACTCAGTATACATATGACTAGCTCCGCTGACCTTTGGTCAGCTGAGCTAAAAACTAAACAGAATGAGAAAACTCACCAAATATTTTTAAAAAAGGACATGCAAGGTGAGGGACATGAGAGGGGACGGGAATACAAATGTGGTCCCTTTAAAAATTAAGTACTTGTTCCTCTTCACAATTTGCTTTATCAAAACCCCAAGCATGTAACATTTTACGCTTACCTTGTTAGTGGCACCACCATGGTCTAGCGAAAGGCCAACGATGTAAGCAGGAGCATTTAGGTGCATGTTTCTTTGTTTCAACAGAATGGCTCCTCCCATGCATGATACTGGGGTTATTTCTTTTCCGGTGATAGCCTGTAATGTTCTGTTGAACAGTGGACTTCTTGATGACATTTCGGCATAAAGCTTATTCCACTGGAATGAGACAATCTCATCTGGGTCTGTGCCTCGCAGAAGAGAGGCTGTTTTGGTGGAGCCCATATTCCGACATTCAGTGGACAACTCCTTCAGAAAGGCACCGATGAAGACTTCCTTGAGTGAACTGTTGTACACAGCATTGCCATACGCCACTCTCTCATCTCCTCTTCTGTTGGCGATGGCCTTGCACGCCTTTATGAGCGGACTGTCTTCTGGTAGGGTGACCGTATTAGCCCGACTAGGATATGCAACACAACCTGCAAAGTAATGATACATTTTACAATGAGAACACCACATGCAGCCAGCCATAGATGTAGATAATGTACAGTTGTACCCTGTAAACTAGACCTCGGGTTCCATATCGCCTCAGAGTGATCCAGACAATTATGATAACAAGCACATTATTAAAAAACAGTTGTGGACCTTAACATTTAAGGACCGCCTAGCAAACCTGTCCTTTACGCCTCGCATCACTACAGTACATTATTATGACAATGTATAAGAGAGACGAATAACTTACCTTCACTTCAAAAGACTTCGCTTCTTCTTGTTCATTTTCCTTATCATGATCATGATCCAGCTGTAAGTCTATTGCAGTAGCAGTAGGAACCTGACGGAGGGGAAGGGCACGGTGGGGTCCTTTTTTCATTGGTGAAGGTGTTGCCTTGAAATCGAGGCGTTTCCTCATTGAATGTGGTCCAGCTGCGGGTGGTGACATGCCAATGTCATGTTGTCTCTTTACACTTTGACTCGTCTGTTGATGAGATTTCGACAGGTGTCCATATGAATGATCAAGCAGGCCTTGACCTCCCACTCTCAGGGCAGCATGATGTTGTGGAGATGGTGGCAATGCTGCTATTCCAATGTGTTGTAGGCCTAGGCCTACAGGCCTACCGCCTGCATCACTGCCAACAATAGGTACATGTACGTGGCCGTGGAGAATAAGGAGATGGGGGCATCCATCGTGCCTTTTTTGCAGCGTGTTTTGGCGTCCCGAGTTTGCCAGGTTGTCAGACAAATGCAGACCAGCAGACTGCAGACTGCAGACTGCAGACCTATGGGTGGTTATATCCGCAAAAAGTAGACTTTGACAAAACAGATCGAGATGGAGGTTACAAAATCAGAGACGTGCTTTTAGAAAACAGATATGTTCGTTAACAAAACAGAGACGTTTAGCTGTGATTTGGAGTCGTTCACAAAGGAGACGTTGGATGCTACGAAAGAGTCGTTAACATAATTTGGAGACGTGTCTTATCAGAGATAGTCACATTTCTCAAACGTAGCAATAATTTTAAATGGTACGCCATACACAGATGTGGACATGATTTGGAGCCGTTCATTAATGTGACGTTGGGTGGCGCTCGTTGCAGTTAAAGGTGAAATACAGTCCTTACCCAGCTAGCAATGACACGTCAAATAGACGTGGGAAAGACGTCAGGCATCACGTTGCAAACGCGTCTTTTCTTGACGTCTTAAAGACATCTTCGTGCACCCTCGAAAAACGTCGTATAGACGTCAAAAAATGACCAGTCTAACAGCTGTTTACCACCTGTTTTATATAAGTTATCAACATGAAATCAACCAAGTGTGCACCAACTCCAAGCGTCTTTAGAACAAAATATTCTGGATATTAGACTTGTATTTGCAAGGTGTGAAGAAAGGAAGATCCCAGCTTGGGTTTTTACTTTGCTCCTTTTCAACCACTGAGTGGTTGAAGAGGAGCCAGGAGTGGGAACTCCTGTCGATCGAAAAAACCCTGATCAGGGGACTCTGTCAGGCCGAGTAAGCCGTAACCTTCAAGTTACCATAAATAGTATGTAGGAGTCCGGCATTTCATCCAAATGAAACTTTTTCATATGTGTGGTGCAATGAAGCATCATTTCCAAAAACTGGACACCCCACAACAATAATGAGCGAGGTTTATTGTACAAAATTGTGTCGTTACCATGTTGGTATAAGAGGAGGCAACATTCCTATAGTTTTTATTCGCCATATTTTTTATTCTACAATTAGTTATTAAGATTAGTATTAGAAGTGTGTTGACGACTTTTCCACGTGATTTCGACGTCTTTTGTGGAAATGCTTTCTGAAGTTTTAACAGGGTGACATCGACTTTCTGGATTGTTATACACGTAATTTCACTATCATCTTAAAAATGAATTGTTTTTTTAAGGATTTGAGACTGGTTAAGAGAAGTCGTCAATTTCACGTTTTTCTGTGACGAGTTCCCAACCAGGGTTTTGAGACGTTGAACAGACGTCAAGTAATGATGTGATTTTCACGTGATCTTCTGACGTGTGATGAATCTGGCGAGATTTCTTCATAGGTTTCAAATGGTCAACTATCATGCCGACGTCAATAGGACGTCTTGCCGACATGATAGTGAACACGTTATTTAATTCGTAGCATAAACGTCATAATCACGTCACCGCAACGAAGCTGATCAACAAGCTAAAATCATTTAATTATCAACCTTTCTACAATCTTAACTTTTGATAGTATCTTTAGTGTAATATAGAATAGACAAAAGGCACAAAAACACAAAGGAGTAATCATGAAAAAGACGTTGTGACAACATCTTTTCCACCAGTTTTGCTGACGAGTGACGAGTGACCAGTTTCCAACGTCTTTCAGACGTCATTTTGCTAGCTGGGTATAATGCCCCGTCCAGACAAATTTTAATGAGGTCGAATTTGGGTGGATGTTAGTGCAATACAGTCCAATTGTCGGATGAAGTATCTATTTTATCAGTATGTCATTGGGCATCCCGAACTATTAACAGATGCTGCAGCGTGCGAGATATTTAGGACAGAATACTGGAATGATAGGGTGTCACATATAGTAATTGACGAAGCACATAGTGTCCTCCAATGGGGAGAGAACTTCAGGCCCGATTTTATGAAGTTGCCAAATCTGCGGTCATTCTTCCCAAAGGCACATGTTCTTGCCTTGACCGCCACTGCGACCGGAAAAACTCGGGAAGAAATAGCCAAATTGTTGAAAATGAAGAACACTAAATTTGTGTCAGCCAGCCTCGATAGAAACAACATCAGAATTTCAATCAGGGAGAGGCCTCCTCAAATGAATGCTGAAGCATCATTTGCGTTTGTTATCGAGCCATTGATGGGGGAACTACAGAGACTTGGGAGAGACTTTCCAAAGACAATTGTTTATGGGAAGTTGAAAGACTGCGGTTCAGGATACGAGGCTGCAAGCTTGGTAAATTCTGTGAACTTCGTGTCACAGTATCATGCAGCATGTACAGATGAGGTGAGTGTGGATCATTTATTTTAACTTATTCAGTGTTCAGATTGCTGGGGCAGATATCAACAGGATGCACTGTTGTCCACCAATATGGCTCATTGTTTAGCACAACTTATTCTACTATCTGACACATAACTTCGTGTCACAGTATCATGCAGCATGTACAGATGAGGTGAGTGTGGATCATTTATTTTAACTTATTCAGTGTTCAGATTGCTGGGGCAGATATCAACAGGATGCACTGTTGTCCACCAATATGGCTCATTGTTTAGCACAACTTGTTCTACTATCTGACACATTCTTTTAACCTGTGTTTTCCAGACAAAGAAGACAATTGTCAGTGCAATGGCAGAACGAGATGGTTCATGTCGTCTTCTATTTGCCACTGAGGCGTATTCCATGGGAACCGATGCGCCCGATATACGACGCATTATTCACATTGGTGTTCCGACTACGATGGAAAGTAAGTGATGGATTTTTGTAGAACTTTGCCTGGTACGGGGACATCTTAATCGAATGTTTTTTCCCCAAAATGGTGTGCCTAGGGGTCAGCCATGCTGATGCCTACCTTCAAAATGTTTATCACTCTCGGTGTGACGCTGTCAACAGCCTTTTTATCAGGGCCTATTCCAAGTTAGCCATCTTGGATCATAGAGATAAAAAGAACAATTTGTGAAGGTATACATGTAATTATTAATTAAGACCGCCACCACCTCACAAGGTGGCGGTCTTCATTGGTTTCACTGGATTTCTCTCGATCTCTCTCTCTCTCTCTCTCTCTCTCGATCTCTCTCCCCGTCCAATCTGTGGTTTCGGCAGGATAACTCAAAAAATACGCCACGTATCGCGACGAAATTTTCAGGAATTGTTGATATCAATGTTACACGAAAATCGATAGCTTAAAAATACGTTAACAATATAGCTTTGAGATCGACTGACTGCTAGCCCATACTCCACTTAAAATGCTTGAACACAATCTTACATTCATACATGTACTTGTATTAAATTTAAAAAATTGAAAATCACCAGTCTCATCTAATCATGTATCTGTCCTTTTCAGCCTATGTACAAGAAATTGGACGTGGAGGACGTGACGGCCTTCCATGCGAGGCATTAATGTACCACAACAAAAGTGACATTGCCAGTAATGTCAAAGGAATGACTGATGATATTCGTGAATTCTGCCAGACAACTGCCTGTCGAAGAAACTTTATCGCTGAGACATTCGGTTTTGAAATGGAACTCGAAATTCAAAATGAAAAGCATAAGTGCTGTGACAACTGCCAGAAAACTTGTGATTGTTTTGACTGTACTTTGGTCAGTGCTGTAGATGAAGCTGTGGAAGCAGCAGCTGAACTACCAAGTCAGGTTCTGATTGGCATGTTATCGCAGTATTTTGAGAGTGAGAACAGAATTTCAGGGGAATACTTTAGCTGCCTTTCAGTTGGTTTGGCAAAGGATATTGCAAAACTAGTGAACACTGTTACTGTTGATTCAGAAATCTTGAAGCAGAAATACCCATACCTCAAGGATATTTATGTTTCGGGTATTCTAAGTGTCATTGAGGGATTCAGTGCTTTATGAACTGTTGATTTCAACATTATACTCTGGCTGTTCAACTTCCAAGTTCATGGTTTTCAATCTTCTGTTGTCGTAATCACAACAGTTTGATGATAGACTCTGTCAATTGTTTTGGTAATAATAATGTAAATTGATTAATACATGTACTCTTGAATTGTACCAGTATGTATAGCCTGATAAAACAGAATGTAATGTCTAGAATTGTGGTTTAGGTAATCTTACTTTGTGAATCAGATGAATGAAATCAATAAACATGATAAACAAGCATTACAATCATAGAATAATCTGGTTAACTGTTGCAGATTACCGGTACTAAAACCACAGTTATGTCACTTGAAATTGTACCACATACCGATACTGCATTCCACAGGGTCACTCACTGCTGGATTGAAATCCCTGATAGAAATTTAGTTTCCAAGCTCCAAAGCAAACTTATCAATGCGGTCAGTTATCCACTTGTTGTAATGGAACACATCTAATGTGTCCACCATGCTCCTCTGAACATGGGGAAATGACTGATGGACTCGACCTTGTTGAGCATGAAACGGCCTCACTTTCCGGAGGTCTTCCAGCATCCTCTGCTCATCATATTCTGCTGATACCTTAGATGGAGCGCTTGCCCTAATAATCACACCAGTGGTCAAATCATAACTGTCGGAGATTTCATTCAGACCAGCAATGGCATTACTCATCTTTACCACTGATTGGGTGTCAGTTTTGTTTGACTGCATGTGTTTCAGACGTTTTTTGCTGCTGCGAACCAGATGTTCCATTTGTCGGTCTGCCTCAATATGCGAGTCCTTTCTGCCTTTTGTATTAACAAACATAGCATAGAAGGTTTCTGTGGCTTGACGTTCAGACAGTGTGCACTTTTGGTGAACCAGAAACCGGAGAATTTCCAAGGCATACTTTGAGAGATTCTTGTGGCTTTTCAAGAAAATCATGGCTAATTTGAGAAGACGAATAGCTCTGTCTCTGTCGGGAAGACGGATCAGGTCCAGTAAGTCCTTAAATAACAGTCCTAACTCGAGAACTAGGTGACCATAATTCTTCACCCTGTCACTTGCCTGTATCGAAGGTTTTGGTCTAGGAGTCTCCTTTGTTAGTATCTGCAGCAATTGACCATTGCTTAGTTGGACTGTCACCAGCTGTCCATCAACTGAAAAGACAAATCAGCAAAAAAACTATGTATAGTGTTAACTTCAGCTTGGCCACATTCCACCACTACCAGACAATGAGATTTACATTCAAATACTTCAGTCATAAATTTAACTGAAATTAGGGAGGTTTATATACCAAACAACACACATAAAGATGAATGGCAAAAGACAAAACAATGTTTAGTTTTTAAACCTCCCTATTTTATTGCAAGCCTTACCTTGTACATCACTCTCTCTGTCAGATGCATCCTCATCTCTTCTTCTGTAGTGGTCAAGCACCAAGTGTTCTGCCATCCTTCCGAAATTTTCAAGCATCCACTGTAACTGCTCATCCTTTGAACCAAACACCTCTGGGAAGGGATGGTTGGTGGGCATTGAGTATATTGTCTCCATACCAAAGTATGTAAGAGCAGCCTCACTGATGTATGCATTGACCATAGAGATGAAGAAGTCTTTGTCTGCGTCATAGGCATGTTTGACCTCTTCGTTCACATTAGACCTGGAAATCCTATCTATCAGAGATTTCATTGTCCCCATGTCTTGATTGCTGTCTGCATTGTACAGCTTTTCAAAGCACATTTGCAGATAATTCATCATCAGATGAAAAAATTCAAAAGTGATAGGAGACAGATGTTTGAATTTCGCTTCATCAGTTTGTTCATGTGCTCTCAGCCTTTTTGCTCCAGAAAACCTCTCACGGGTGAGCTGATCACCACCAATATGAACATTTGTATCTTGTTGCACATCCTTTCCTGCCTCAGTCTGTACGTGCACTACAGTTGCTTCATAATAATCCAAGATGTCGACCACATCTCTGTAGACTGTTCATTCTTGAATAGAATGGGCAATGGGATTACTTTAGTCTTTTCAGTTAGAACTGCAGTATGCTTTCCTTCAATGAATTCAGGTAATGCCTTCTTCAGAAAGTGAAATGCTGGCACTGACTGTGTCAGGACCCGCCCAATGAGAATGGCATACTCCCTTTTTAATTCCTGAAAGTCATCCTCATTTGGACGATAATCAGCTGCAGTTGTCTGTTTATGATCAACTTGGGGTTTGTCTGATGACAACTCCGGAAAATCGTAGTTCTGAACTAAGGCGGCTGATCCGAAAGCATGTTCCATTTTCCCTTTCCTGTCCATGCGCTCACTTTTAACTTTAATCCGCCAATTGATATTGTCCCCAATCAATCTGTATCGACGATTAGATTTCACAACTTCAATTAGCTCACTGTTGAAGTTCCCACCTATCACAGTCAGAAGGTACTGACTTCGTGAATATGACTGACAGACGCCAAGTGGTTGTAATCGGTCAAACACCTACAAAGATAATTTATTTAACATCAAAAATACATTCCAATTGTTGAGTACATAATCACTGTTGTACTGGAGGGTTCACTTTAATAACAAGCATGCTTTTTAAAACCATATTTTAAAGTAGCCTTTTTCTGAACTTGAATCTTACTTTCTGCTCACAACCGTTGTCAAGCAGCAAGGTTGACACCAATCGCTGAACTCGACTCAATTCATGGAATCGTGATTGCATGATAATTGAGTACACCATTCCAATCTTTGCCAGGACCTGTTGAGCTTCTCCTTCCTTATGGCGTCTGGATGGTGGCAGGCTAAGGCTCATTACCATTGCAAAGACCTCTGGATATGTGTCCTTGAACTCTTTCACAGTCTTCTCCCAACTGAAGTCTTTCAGAGCCTTGAGATCTTTGTCAAACAAGTATGATGTACCATGAATACGCTTGGTGCAAGTTTGCGCTTGTTTGTCTATGACATCTCTCATATTTGAAACAAAATGTTTTCTGACCAGTACCAAATTACACAGATACTGAGTCAACTGGGATACAGTTGATTGCTGTGCAAGTTCACAAATTTTTGTGATATCTGTTGGGTCAAGTTTTTCAGTTCGGGATATGTCACTTCCAAAGTTAACAACATCCACTACTCCAGGTTTAACAGTCTTTTTTGAACGTTTCCTCTTCATCTTGGGAGCCTTAGGTTCACTTCGAGAATAGCCATGGTCAACAGATACTTCTTGAGGTTTAGTTTCCACCTGAAGCAAAAGATAGTGAGGTCATTCACACTTTGTCATCCCTATTGAGGGCACTCTGCCTGGAGAACACCTCCCAATCAAGAAAGGCAAGACTTAGACATCCTCAACAGCAACCAAATATGACATCATCACTCAAGTCAAGAAACACTGAACTCATATAACTCTTTCAATATTGAGCCATTTTGTAGCCATTTTAATGGCTTGTCCCTTCAGTGTAACCTTTGTTGATACAAGTTATGTGGTGCAATGGCATAAGCCCCTTGCCTATCAATTGGAGTCTGAAAAGGCTTCACCAGTTCTTTAATCTCACCTTCTTTTTCTCTAACTTAAACTTGGTCATCAGTATGTCTTGGTTATGTGTTGTCACCCGAGTCTCTGGACATGGTGATGGATTAGTGGTAGGGTCATCAGCAATTGTGGTACTCATCTGAAAAACAAGGCAGCATACATTCTTAGTTTCCAGGCAATTGGCTGGGTGTCAACATTTCATGACTGACAATGGTGCATTCTGTTGATATCTGCCCAGCATAGTCTAATCATCATAATTACATTCTAGTTTTATGCTACATCATTTCCCCCTCAGACTGAGAATGTGTCAGTAAGTGCTAAGTCATGTCCTATCTCATGACACTGACTCATGGCTTCAATTTATGATCATTCTGTCATCATTCTATCCTCCCAAAGTAAACATGTATTGCTCTCTTAATATTTAACTTACCAGGATGGAAGATAACTCAGACTCAACACTTTCTTCTGTCCTTGGCATGGGAGGAGCTATGACACTAGCTCTGAACTGAAAGGAAACAATGATGCTTTGTGAAGAAAACACTTTCTGAAGAAACATGATTGGAGATATAAGTGGTTCTCTTTAAAATATCACGAATAAAGGTATCAAATCTCACCTGATATGCAGACTGGGGTGATGACCATGATGGTGTGAGAACTGGCACCAATATGTCGTTCCAAACCCTAGGAGTAACAGCTGCCAGTGGAACCACATCATCTAAATTATCAGCTGACAAACTGCCTGAAGGGGTTGCTGCTGAGGCTGATCCTGCCATTGCCAGTGAGCCAGTCAATGAACGACTACTGGACTTGGGGATGTCACCAGCCCTGTGAGTTACCAGATTAGGCTTCTTTGGGTCTGGGGTGAGAGTTGTTGGGGACTTGGCACATCGTTTAAAACGAGTTCTTGACGCACACATGGATGAAAACTCGTCAGTCTTTTTCTTTAAAGACATCAGTTTTCTGTCACAGGATCTGCACATAAAGCCACATTGCACGTTGAGGTGGCCAAACTCCAGCAATAATTTAGATAAATGACGGCTTTTTCCAGCTTCGGAGTCAATGCAAACCCTAGATTTGGGTGCTGTGGTCTCGCCACATGCAACACAATGTTCATTCGACAGTTTTCTTGGTGTAAATTGATAAAACATTGCTCTTTTTCGTAAATTTCTAGTGCTGTCAATTCTGACATTTCCAACCCACGGCCGTTTGTATACATTGAAGGGATTTCCTGATGCTAAAAATAGCTCTCCAAATAAGGAGTGCTTCATTGGCCAATACCAAACCTCCATAGCCCTAGCGGAGAGGTTGGGAACCAAACTAGGGAATAGACCTATCAGGTATCTTTTAGACTGCTTGAACCTGTTGTGATGTTCTCTCTAAGGTGATTCAAAGCCTCGGTCATTTTCTGCTCGCTAGGAAATCTCTCATTTTTCCCCTTGTCCATCTTGCTTGTCATGTGTGTGTGCTGTGGGCTATTAACACTGCTACAGCATGTGATGCATGCATGAAGCATGCACTGATGCTGGCCCAGAGTAAAGATTCAAGGAATCTGAGTAGATGTGGGGGATTTCCAGGGGTTACTTGAGGGTTATCTTATAGTTACTTTAGAGTTAGCTGAGGTATACTAAGAGTTTACTCAGAGTTTACCTGTATCTGGGGTAAAGAGCTCAGGTTAACTAAAAGTTAACTCAATCCACTTTTACTCAATACTTGACCTCACCCATTGTATTTAGTGATGCACCGATAAGAACCTAAACCTAGGAATCCACCATTGATTTTCAAGCTGGTTTTGCTTTGCGACTTGCATTGCAACTGGGCACCCGATCGCCGTGGTGGACTCCCTAGACGTGATTTCCACCAAGGGCGAAGATGTGGTCAATTTCAGTCGGCAATCGGTCGGCGAACATTATCAGTTGCTTGCGATCGTATTCAATCGCAGGTATAGCAGATTGCAAAGCAAGTTGCAAAGCAGAAAATCAGCAGTGGATTCCTAGCTTTAGGTGAGTGCATACAGTAACACAGTCTTGTGTTCTGTAGGTTACTACTAGTATGCCGATGTAGGTCCCCAAGTACGACTAGCAAATTATGACTTCTAACGCTGAAAGGGTAAATGTCGTCCTGGGTATATACAAAGATTACCCAGGATCTCAATCTTTACTAAAACAATACCCTGGGTGTAGTTTCAGTAGCCTACCATCACCCAGCATCGTAGTATGACACCTGGATTCAAGGTTGTCTCGCCCGTGGTCAAGTGACTGCCTGAAAAATGTCATGAACCATGAACAGCCTAACTCAATAAATACCCCGGCGCGGACCGTGAGATTCCATGGGATTTCTAAATAGGACTCGTTCCTATGCAGTGATTGCGGATGCTGGGTGATGGTCGGCTACCGAAACTACACCCAGGGTATTGTTTTGCGGAAGATTTTTGTGTATACCCAGGACGACATTTATTCTTTTAGCCCTTCTAACGCGCACCCCCTTTTCCTCTTTTCTCCTCGCTCCCACTACCTTCATTGTCACTCTCATGATGCTTCTTCCTCCGACTCTTCAGAAACAGATTAGGCAGCTGAATCAGGATTATTTGGCTCTCCAAGGAGCATACGCTTGAATTCGTCCGGAGTAGGAATCTGAAATCATGGGAACTATTCTGATAATTTTATCTTCCGGTGATTTTCTGGATTTTCCAGCCCGATTCCTCTGATTCCTCCGATTTCTCTGATTCCTCTAAATCGGCATGGCCAAATCAGACGTGCTGTAGGTACATGGGTGTGTGTGTGTGGGGGGGGGGGNAACCATTGGCTCGGCCGCGTTCACAAAGCATTTCTTTATTTCCAGGAAGTCATCTTTTGACGACGCTGGGCATAACTTACGCAATAGTCTGGGATTGGATAACCGATTATGTTCCAATCCAAGAGTCGGTAAGGGCCTTACACATGCGCAATGTAGGCCTGATGGTTATGGCATGATATCCGTTGCAATATTCAATACTACTAAATATTTTTGTTCCAAAAATATATTCATTCATGAATGGTAAATATTGATTCATGAATGGAAAATATTCATTCATGAAAAGAATATTTATTCATGAAAAAAATATTTGTTCATGAAAAAATTATTTATTCATGAAAAAAATATTTGTTCATGAAAAAATAGTTATTCATGAAAAAAGTATTTGTTCATGAAAAAATTTATATTTGTATTCAAGAAATTTTATTTCATTCGATGTGACTTCCGGTTTTATGCGAACTCGGAATTGTGGGTAATCTTGAAACGACGGCTCCGATTGGCCAATTTGTTCACGTGGTTGGCAAAATGGCAGCGCCCATGAGATTTTGGACATGCATGATCAGATGATGGATGTGTTTGAGTTGTTGGAGAATTTCTTTTCTTCTTTAGTCGATTTTTTGATTATCTCCGAGCAGAAGTACTACTCGAATGAGTTCGACGGTAACAGTAGGCAAATCGTTCGCCAATTGACAGCCTACATTAGGCCTAACGTTGTTGAATTAATCAATATTCGTTTCCGGGATCATGATCATCAACATGATGATCAAGGCCAAGAAGGGCAAGGTCATGTCCATGATGATATTGAGGTGCAAGGTAGGTCTAGGCATTATATGGTAGGCCTACGGTACCGGTAGGCTACATGCATGCCCTAGGTACAGTGTACCGGTAGGGCCTAGCAGGGTAGGCCCTGGCCCCTGCCTGCCTAGCCTATTTTTTAATTTTAATATTGACATAGGCCTGCAGGCAGGCCTAACTCCTAGGCCTCGAGCGAGGTAGGTAGGGGTAGGGCATCTTGCATTTAGGCCCTGGCCTGAACCTGTACAGTGCTGTAGCCCCCCTACTAGCCTATATTCTGTAGTATCACCCTATGGTGATACTAGCGGCGCCACCCTATGCCTGGACAATGGTGGCGCTGCTTCCCCCCTCAACTTGCCGGCACAATGTACATGTACCGGTAGTCAAAAAAAGGTGTTGCCATTGTTTCAATTCCGTAGTATGGTAACTTCCAGCGGGCCGGGTAGTGAAACTTGTGTTCTGTTTCGTTTTTGCAGATTGGCCACAGGGGCAATATGCCTTTGGTCGCAATGGTGATGATGAAGTTGTTGATATACTGGTACCCGCATTCGGTGCAGGTGATAGGCATGGTGAGTATGAACCTAACATTTGTTTTATGACAATAGTCTGTGGCGGTGTTTCAGTTCTGCAGTAATCTTTCCATTATGATCGATGGTGAAATTCATGCTCTGTTTCATTTCTTGCAGAAAGGCCACAGGGACAAGATGCCTTCGGTGCCAATGGTGATGGTGATGGTGATGGAGTTGATGTCCCTGCATTCGGTGCAGGTGATAGGCGTGGTAAGAGTGAACCTAAACATTGCTCAAGTCTTGTATTGTATGAAATAGTTGAAAATAATAGTCTGTGAGGAGCAGTGCCCAGGGCAGATTCAGGATTTTGGTGAAGCAGGCACGGAAGATATCGGGTGGACGAATGAAGCCACAGCAGGGGCTATCCCATAAAATTTTGAAATTTACAAGGAGTTGGTGCGATTCCCCAGCATGTGAGGGACAAATTAAAAGGCAATAGAGGCCTTGCAAATGACGTCACACGCCGCCATGTTGGGGAGCAAATGCTGCAGAGGCGTAGCGAAATGAGCTGTGCATGTCCCAATGAGCGGTGAGCTGTGAGCTGTGCATGTCAAACATGGCGTGGCGCAAGTCACATCACGGTCAGTTCCCCCAGCATGGCCGCCAAGATGACGTCATTGCAAGGCCTCTATTCTGTGCACATTGAAAAATGGCAATTTTTCTACTGTTGGTCACCCATAAATTGGGGTAGGGGGCCATGGAATGGGCGTGCCCCTTGGATCTGCCACCATTGTCACGACAGATGGCGCATCGTACCTCGCACCGATCTGTCACCGCGCGCTCAAGGAATCATGGGATACTTCAGGACTACTTGTTGCATTTTCAAGATGGCGGGCGATTCCTCGCTTCGCGTTAATAAATTGCAGAATCTCCTAAAATAGGCCTACCAAGGATGTCTCCCTGTGAGGGTATCACATACATAGGCCTAGATATGCTGTACATGTCATGTTAGCCACTGACAGCTGCGTTGGTGCGTCGTCACACACTCGGCACTCGGTCTACAGTAGGCCTACTGAACACACTGAACTGTGAATAGTGGCTGCCGGGGGTCATCCAATATCATCTTTTTCGTCTCGATAATGTCATGTCTATGGTAATTTGTCATCAGAAATGACAAATCGGTCAATTATTTGCAAAGTCTGCACGAAATAAGCCTCATATCGCTNACGGTATCAAAAAGTCCGAAAAGTTGAAGTAATTTTTCAACTTTATCACGCTTTCAGGAGCGAATCATGTCAAAAAAAGCTTTTTATGAACGCGTCATCACCACAAAGTGTCATTTTATCTCATTTAATTTTATTTTAAGTGTCTTATTTTATTTTATTTTGTCATTTTTATTTTATATCTCCTTCGTGCCTGACGTTTTTAGTAACTTTCTTCACAAAATGCTCTATTTTTCGCATTCTGCATCGTCTTAGCAGCAACACTATTGCCGCCTGGGCCTTAAACTGATTAAAAACCACCAAATTTGGTACATTGTCATGGAAACATTCTTCCATCGGGTCTAAATTCATATTGGCCGCCATCTTGGCGCTACTCGATCGACTTCGATTCACCACTCGAGTAGGCATGCGCACTTTGCTTTTCTGACGTTATTACCGGTGGCAGATTCTGAACTCCAACTCTACTCGAGTTGTGAATCGAAGTCGACCAAGATGGTCCTGGTCGTCCAAGATTACATATTGACATTGATCAAGTCTCATATCTATTCCACCTTGGTTTCAAGGTGTCCACCATTGCCAGGATGTTTATGATGCATAGAACTATTATTGTGGCGAAAGTTGCAGCAGAGTGGAATTGAATTGGAAAAGTATTCAGACATAAGTGATGAAAATCTGATGGATGTAATGATGGAGATATATCATCACCACCCTCATTGTGGGGTAACCATGATGATGGGGCATTTACGTTCGAGAGGCATTGTTGTCCAAAACAATCGTGTAAGGGTTTATTTAAGAGAAATAGATCCAGTTAATTCCGCATTGCGGTGGGGCCTTATGGCTTAGCGCAGGCAGTATAGTGTTCCTGGGCCGAATAGTTTGTGGCACATAGATGGACATCATGCATTAGTAAGATGGCGTTTGGTAACGCATGGTGGGATTGACGGCTATAGTCGATTAGTTGTGTATTTAGCATGTTCTGTTAACAATAGAGCTGAAACTGTGTCAAATTTGTTTCAACATGCATGTGAGAGATATGGTTTACCTTCGCGGGTTAGAGCTGATAGGGGGAGCGAAAACCTCGGGGTACAAGAAATGATGGAAGAACTTAGAGGAAGAGACAGGGGGAGTTTCATTGCTGGGCGATCTGTCCACAACTGTCGTATTGAACGCCTCTGGCGAGATGTTTACTACAGTGTCATTCAGACATTTTACTCGCTATTTTATCATATGGAAGCCCAGGGGATCTTGGATGTCAAATTGAGTTGGCAGTAGATATGCAGGTGTGAAAGAAGTAGATAAACAGTACACTACTGCCAGGCAGTAGTCTACTGCGTGTCGGTAGGGGAACGCATGGTGGGATTGACGGCTATAGTCGATTAGTTGTGTATTTAGCATGTTCTGTTAACAATAGAGCTGAAACTGTGTCAAATTTGTTTCAACATGCATGTGAGAGATATGGTTTACCTTCGCGGGTTAGAGCTGATAGGGGGAGCGAAAACTTCGGGGTACAAGAAATGATGGAAGAACTTAGAGGAAGAGACAGGGGCAGTTTCATTGCTGGGCGATCTGTCCACAACTGTCGTATCGAACGCCTCTGGCGAGATGTTTACTACAGTGTCATTCAGACATTTTACTCGCTATTTTATCATATGGAAGCCCAGGGGATCTTGGATGTCAATTCAGAAGAAGACATATTTTGCTTACATTTTGTGTATGTCCCTCGGATAAACCATTGTCTGTCAGAGTTTATGAATGCGTATAATAACCACAGTTTGCGGCCAGCAAGAAGTTGGACACCAACCCAGATCTGGACAAATGGTATGATTCATGCCAGTTATTTGAATGATCCTGATGTAGGCATTGATTTAATTACATATGGTGTTGATCCTGCTGGTCCTATGCCAGAACATCTGGATGATGATGTTGACATAGAAATACCAGAAACTATTGCCCCAGCCGTTGACGTTGAAGAATTGTTTCGCCTTTATAACCCCTTGTCTGAAAGTGAGGAATACGGGGTAGATATATATCTTATGGTGCAGAACTGTGTCAGAGACAGGTTAGGCCATTGAAATATCATTCATGAGAAGATGTACATTGACAATAGAAGGTGTTGCTGGGGACTTAACAACAGAGGTTTTCAACTTCGCAGAAACCTGGGAAAGAATTGTAGCTATTTTGTTAGGATGATTTCATGGATCAAGTATCCATCATCTGTGTACAGCCTGGACTATGTACTCTTTCATTCAATGATGAGGAATTCTACAGCTTAGTGAAACACATACCTGTCGACCCACTGTTAGTCTTGTTCACTCTAGAGGTGGACCATTGGAATGCCAAGTGAGGAAATAAAACATTCAATTTGACCACAAGATTTTATGGCTGACAACAGTCCATAGGCCACAATGTTTATTATTAGGCAGAGTCACCTGATTCATTACGCCATAACATGTAACCACAATTAAGTCGATCTTGCCACACTTTAACCGCAAACTGCATCCAATGGTCCGCCTCTAGCTTGAGCCAGACTATACTCTAGCGGCCCAAATGTGCATGCCGAACAATACCTAGACAGTTGTGTTAGTATTTCTGTTCTTTAGCATGTACTTTCTTGGAATGGCCACCCTGAATTGGCAACATTCTGATGAATGAGCTCGAGCGGATAAATCAAATAAAGACAAACACCATACTTGGTTCTTGTCTTGGCATTTATTTATTGACTAAAAATCAATCAAAATAAATGAGCAGGTACTGTTCTTAGTATCACTTCAAAAATCTGACAGATTATTTCGTTTTGTATGCACAATACCTCCAGGAGGAACCTCGTGATGCGACTTGAAAAGGCAGTCGTAACTCTCTAACACATGAAATGGCCAGGGCCATTGTGCTCACCTCTGTGAAAAGTCTCTGTGGTTAAGTGTGAAACTGTGGCTCTCATGGTGAGTGTTGAAGGATCAGTAGAGGTAAGATAAACCTGAACACACCAAGAAGTTTTTATGATCTAATTAATATGAGGTGTGGGTCAAAGTCCATTTTTCAAGATGGCTCCCTGGTGGCCATATTTGATGTCGAATCTGACTGAAATTTACCACACATTTATATGGTACCTAGATACATATTTTGACAAGGTTAAAACATCCTACCTACTCCTATTTAAGAAATGTGGTGAAAGTCCATTTTTTCAAGATGGCTTCCTGGCGGCCATATTTGAAGTCCGATTGGGTTGAAATTTGTGCAGGGTGCCTAGATATATTTTCACACCAAATCACAACACTCTTTGTCAAATAGCCATGAAATGTGACACCAAACAGTAAATTTTGAACTTTGACCTCTGTGACCTTGAAAAGTAGGTCAAATCAAAACCCCGGGATTTATGTGATGTAGTCTCATCAGAGGAACCCACCATAAAAGTTTCGTGGTTCTAGCTCGCAGCGTTCAGCAGATATGGCTGAAAGAAGGTTTTCACAAAGCGCCCCCTACAGGCCAAAGCGTACAAACAGCAGCGCGAAGTTTCGATCCAGAGATAGTTTTTACCATAGGGTACCTGTACACCAAATTTCAAGTTTGTAACCCAAGTGGTTTAGAAACGTGCCACCCCTGTTAACGACGACGACGGACGACGGACAACACACCATGGGAGCTCACCTCACAGAGGTGAGCTAACAAGCTCCACTAAAACACATAGGGACGTATGCACCAAGCAAAGATAATCTTGAACTCGGCTTTAGCCACAACTTTCCCATTGTCTGATCATGCCGTAACAAACCTGAACAATTGAAAAGTTGTGGCTGAACCCGAGTTGAAGATTATCTTTGTTTGGTGCACACAGCCCATTCGGTTTATAAACTTAGCTCCAGTTCCTGAACAAAATGCAGCAACGTGTAATATCTTGTCATCGTCAGCCATCTTCATTACTTTCCATCTGAAAACGTTGAAACCCCTAGGTCAAAGCGAATGCTGCTTGAAAAATCAGGCCTTACAGCAAATTTCTTTAAGGTAGATTGTCCTGGGTCAGAATTACAAAGTGCACATACTTCTGTACAAAAGCTAGATTGTCACAGTTACACCTGGTAGAATAATTTTCATGTACTCGCAAAACATGCAAGTTCAAAATCAAAACAATCACAACAATCAGCAGATTCACCACATACAAATTAAAATGTAATTTTACAGTGTGCACTCTTAAAAGAATACAACAAAAAAAAATTATTGCACCTAGGCCACTTTGTCATAAACTTGGTATTTATTGTAACCATCATATTGTCAGCACAAATGGCTACCGGTATAACATGTTATCAGCACAATGACCAACATGACAACGTCAGTAGACTGATTATGCATTACTTATGGCCTGTGGAAGCCAGCAGCCAGTCCTTCAGAAACTGCCCAGTCCAGCAGTCTTTTATGATGTTCTGGGTCATCCACGCCTCTGGGCAAAAAGAGCTGCATCGCACATGTTGAAGAATATGGTAACCGTTCCCCTTTCTCTTCCTGGTCAAAGAAAAGGATCTCAATTTTGGAGCGGAACCCAAGGTTTGGAATTGACCTGGCCCCTGTTACATACTGTAGCAGTTTCCACAGTGGCATTTCTTCTCGTGCTGAAAGAGAAGAGTAACCATTTATACATGCAGGACTGCTATTTCCAACGATACAAGTAGTTTGATATGCACATCAAAATAAACACTAGAAATATGAAATTAGCTTAATAGCAAATTCGATGGCCCCACTTAGAAAATGGTAGTTCAGTGAAGAGACCAAGGAGAGACAAATGCTGTTAGAAACATGCAAGAGACTGATTGGCGAATGGGTTGGGAAGGGGTTTAATATCACATAGTAGGCCTATAATCCTTGGTGAATTGAGTTGATATTTTATTAGACCCTTGGCTGGGTGGGAAGGGGTTAGGCCCTCACATGATAGACCAACAATCCTTGGTGAATTGAGATTGACACCTCATCAGACCCAATGGGTGGGAAGGGGTTATTGTTAAAGTCCTTGGTGAATTTATATAGACACCTTTGCTGGACCCCTTTATTGGGTGCAAAGTGGTTAATATTATCCCATGACATTGGCCCTACCAGTAGGCCTACATTGCTGAATATTGAGATGATATATTAGCCCCCCTTGGCCTTGGGTTGGAAGGGGTTAACACCACATACGTGTATATGATTGACCTGCACTCCTTGTTCAACCAAGGCAGATACCTTGAAATATTAGGCCCCTCCGCCAGACCCACCTTGGCTGGGACTTGGGAGCTCCACAGTTGTTCATTCACCAAATGGTAAACAAAACACATGTGCATTTGAAAAATTAGCATCATTCTGATTTCATCATGGATGAAAATTCTGATGATGCATCTTATAAAGTGCTTACACATGAAGATTGTTTGCATTCAACTTCATTATCATTTTGCAAAACTTAAAAAAAAAAATGCTTTCAAAAGCATTGAAACAGTCACATTTTTGGAACTTTTTGGTGTCGCACACCCAGATGAAATCATGGTCAATGAGTCTATACAAATGAATTTTTAGTTGATCCAGCAGATTGGCTGATTCCGTAGGAAACTTGCCTGTGGAAGGAAAAACTGGGAAGAAGAACATGAGTAAAATCATAAAGGAATCAACCATAAAGAATCAACTTACAAATGTACATTTTAAGAATGTGGACAATATCCCTTTAAACCTCAACAGATTTCTGACTTTTCCATATAAAAGGCAAGACCCTTCTGCACATTCATTGCAAATTTGGTTGAATTCTCACCAGTTGATCTTATGATACAAACGGAATTAATGAGAACCCCACGAACGATGGGAGTGCAGGGTCATCGCTGTATATTTGAATAGGCTGACATGCATCTGTACATGGAACACTTATTGTGTTGAAAATAGCTTTGTTGTCAACGCAAAAGAAGTTGAATCTCCTGCCTATTACGTAAAGCCGAAATTCAGGCAATGAGAGACATCTGGTGGCAGTAGTTAAACCTTTATGGTTGATTCCTTAATGGTAAATCAATATGGTCCCACTTGTGGAGTGGGGACCATAATGACCTCTGAACGAATCATTTCCCCACCTTCACATTCTGAGAGGTACACATCGAATGAGTAAATGGTGTCTTTCTCAGATTGTTGCAGAGCTTTCTTGGCCATTTTAACTTCCTCTGCATCATTTTCGTCAATGTCCACCTTGCTCCATTTTATGGAGACAAGCTTTTTGATTTCCTGAAATGTGATTTTGCTTTCGTCACACATAACAGGCCGAAACACAGCACCACCCGGCTTCATATACTTGCTGAACAAGTGCCCAATGCTGTCAAGACCTTCAACAAATTGCTCTACACACGGCTTCACTCTGAAATAGATGGAAATACAATTGTACATTAAGATTCCGCAGCGATGATTAAGACATACATATAAAAGATCAATCAATTTGCACAACACAGACATCATATGAAATTTAACAGAATCAGTAAGTCCCCATCATGAATTTGGTTTGGTGTAGTAAGAATGTAAATGACAAAATTTATGAAACACACCGAAATGTTTAGTGTATCCAAAACCAGCCATGGGCGCAGCCATCTTTGATGCAATGCATTATGTCATAAAGGAATCAACCATAAAGGTTTAACTGCGAACGATGAGCTTACTGAGGGAGACACTTCCTTTGTTGCCACCAGATGTCTCTCACTGCCTGAATTTTGGCTTTACGTAATAGGCACGAGCTTCAACTTTTTTTGTGGTGAAGAGGTACATGAACCTGCCAACTTGATGCTTTGAATTCCATTTCTGACGATAACTGAGCTATTTTCAGCACAATTAGTGTTCCATGTACAAATGTAGGTCAGCCTATTCAAATGTACACCGATGACCCTGAACACACATCGTTCGTGGGGTTCTCATTAATTCAGACCTTTTGTATCATAAGATCAACTAGTCGGAATTCAACAAAATTTGCAGTGAATGTGCAGAAGGGTCTTGCCTATCACATGGAAACGTCAGAATGCAAATCTGTTGGGTTTTAAAGGCATATTGTCCACATTTATAAAATGCTAAATTTGTCAGTTGAACCTTTATTGTTGACACCATGATGGCTGATGGCACAAAACTCCTGCAAGCAAAGTAAGCCTACCGGTAAATACACTAGTTAATAAAAGACTTATATAGGCCTCTGCCTAGGCCCACCGGTTGGCCTTACGTGTACCTGTCGTCCTGAGACGTGTAGCCCTACGGTGCTGCTGGTAGGGTCTGCTAGCTACACCTGCTGTGAGTGAGATCTGTGATCATCATGCTGATGCTTCTTTACTAATACTAGGCCTACCCGCCTATAGGATGATATACGCCCCCTAGCTCTAGGCCTAGGGCTAGGGGGCGTATATAAACTACACTGCAAAAAATACCTGGCTCAAATGACCGGCTCAGCCTTTTGAGCCACCAATTTAAGCCACTTTTGGCACAACCTGAGCCAAAAGACCCACCCTTCAGAGGCCACTATTGCATTGGCTCCCGTCAATGCCTCTGTTGTTCAAATATGGTACAAAACGTGCATGGCTCACCCTGAGCCAAGATTAGCCTACTTTATTTGCAGTGACAGTGTACCATAGGCCTAGGAATCTGCACATAGGCCTACCGGTACCGCAGTAGGGCCTAGGCCTATACTACACTAGGGCTGAGTAGGCCTCCGGTCCTAATAAAATGAGAAAACAAGCATCAACTTGAGACAACTAGTCTATAACTTGCGCCAACAAGGGTTTATCATTTACTTTTTGCTAAATAAGGATGAGAAAGGTCAATTTAAATGTCTTCGGAGAGTTTCAATGCATTTGGGACTTCGACAACAAAGATATCGATCAATTTGTTGCATGTGTTGTGTGAATAGTGTTTGTTTGTTTGTTTGTTTCACAGGCAGGAGCGGTGGATCCGTATCCTACTCCGCCACTTTGCCCTTCCTCTAGCCTCTTCCGGGCCCAGAGAAAGCAGGCCTCTGACCCCCGGTTNGTAGAACACAGTGATATAAAAATTTTGAATGAAATCATGCAAATAAAAAAGTAGCAAAAAACATACCTTTACAAAATTCCTTCTGTCAAATGTGGATTTCAGCGGATTTTTTCGACGCTGATACCATTAGATAGCCAGGAAAATTTACTACTACATATGTCGGATTCAATTTACTCCACCCCATTGGTTTGGAGATATTCAAGATAAACTGCTGTCCATTTACTTTTGGCCATGAGTGTACGTAGCCTACATAGCTCCAGAGCGACTTTTGTGAAGTCAGAGGTCGTTTTATCAACGTTCTGGGACTGCAAATTCAGCATGATTACGGCTTCGACTTCGCTTTAGAAAACAGGTTTTACCACTGGACTGAATCTGGCTACCTTGGTGTGTTCTTTCTTCTAGAAACATTCTCCATCCAGTGTTACCAGCAGGTCTGGGCCCTGGGTAGTGGAAATATGCCTGTGCGATTTTTTTTGCTACCCAGTATACAACGAAGTGGGTTTGGCGTCGACAGATTTTCATCCCTGGCCACCTGGTGGCCAGCTTCTGATTTACTCGCAACTCCGTTTGGCAGTCAAAGGCCCAAAATTGCACAAAGGAAAATAAAATGGGCTCTCTGCACTGTTGAGCGCAACAATAAAAAAATCCGCATCATTTTCACTCCATGGAAACTATCGTTGGCCTTACGCAGTTTTTATATCATGACATCAATAATGCCATATATTGACTTAAAACGTCAATTCTGTCACAATATACAATGTATACGGCCCTCTGTGGAGACCTGCAGTTGGTGCGTATTTAGTACAACAAACTGTTGTGAAGGCCTACTTAATATTCCATTAGAAATGCCTAGAGCTTCTATCGATTTTATTGGTATCACCTCAGATTTGGTTAATAAATATAATACGCGATGATAAAGAAAGTTGCCTGTGCTGTTTAACTCTTTGACGCCCTGCCATTATTGGAAGAAACTGTCTTTTTGCAGGGGTCCGACATGGGTCTAGTAATTTTGCTCTTACTCCTTAACCGTGCATGATTTCGAAGGATTTTTTTAACAGTGAATAGGTTTTTTTCATGGAGCACTGCTCTCCCAAGCGCATGCTTTCTACACCATTCATATTACAATAAGGGGTGGACCGAATGAATGACTGACTGTACACCGCTGATGTTTCATTGGCTGGAAATTTACAAACCTGGTTCCCTGGGCTCCGACGGTGGCACTGACTCTTCGTGCTCCGATACGAAGCGCCACCGTCGGACGCCCAAGGAAACAGGTTGGGAATTACCAGCACATTGCCTGCGAACAGTGGGCGTCGCTAATCAACAGCGCACTGGGTTGAATGAGTGAGCACATAACCTTTTGTCACCTTAATAATAGGGGCACAAGAAGCGCAGTC
>NMRB01000729.1:146969-191089 GCA_002633025.1 Notospermus geniculatus
GCTGTTGTCGTTGATAAAGACCATTTGCTTAAATTTCCAAGCCACGTCTGGGGCAACCTTGAAAATTCGAAGGATTTCCTACCTAGTAAAAAGCATTTGCTCTACTTTATTCATACGGACAAAAGGATTTACTTAATTTCGAAGCAAACACAAGATGCTAAAAAGCATTTGTTTTATATGAAGGAAAACCTAAATTTTCCTAGCATTTCCTACAGTTTTATTCATACAGGTACAAGTAAATGCTTAAAAATCGGTAGTTAAAGCAAATGCTAGTTTTTATTCATATGACCCAATGTATCGTGTCCCTGACTAGGCCGTTCATAATTTGCGTGGTTTGCAGGTTGGCCGTAGTGGCCGGATAAGTCATATTATACAGTTCGTTGCCTTGCCCGACCCTCTCTCTTGTCTGTAGTGTATAGCACCTATCCTGTGCAGACATGTTAAACCTTCGGGTCAAAACACATCTTTGCTGTTATTCAAATTCTGCATTGATCTGTGTTAGCCGACAGGATTGAGTACCATGACTTATTATACTAGTACCTGACAACTGGAGAAAGGTCACAAACTCAAAAGTCTATCCATGCGGACTTGTTATGTTTTAGGTGTAATAGAATGTAATGTCCCCGATATGTAATGTCCCCAATAATACATTTACGGATTAAAGATAATGTATCACGGGTATTTTCGCGGGCCACGAAAGTCATTGTTTATTTACATTTTGTTTGTCTTATGAGTAATTTTTTGTGGCATGCACCTCTAGAAATTCTGTTGATGCCGAAAGTATTCAATTTGGTGGGTTGGCATGTCCCAAAAGTCCAAAATAACATAATGTAGTAAACATCCATGTTTACAAACACTGAATGAGTCCATGATTCTGTTACACCAATTATATCCAACTTTTCTGTTTCTGCAATTGCCTCTAAAGTGCATTTTGTTGCAATGGTGACATGGTTTTCCTCCCTCCGATCAGTAGCATGCTTGCACAAATGGCATGAAAAACATGACTGCTTCCCTTCTGAACAGAAAAATCCTTAATCCAAGAATTGACCTCTGTACGGGGGTTAACTCCTAGGGGATAACTCAACTCTAGTGCATTCTGTAATCCTTTTGGCTGACAAAATGGCTGCTTGGTCAAGTTAACTCAACTCTGGAGTAATCTTTTCCTGTTAATCTGAGAATCCTCGTGAAAGTAGTGTCCTAGATACGCCTCCTTTTTGGATTGGCACCGAAGTTCACTTTTAGCATGTTTAGGTGTAAAATCCTCCGTCGGAGCAGTGCAGCTGATTTCGACCATAATGTAGAAATTTTCAAAGTTTAACTTACAAGTTTCCCACCAGATCTTGGCAATTGGATATGACTTCCATGTATTATTTGGAATCACTGCATTTTTGGCAGCGTTGATGACATTCTCTCTTCGAGTAAGATGGGCAGGCCATAGAACACAACGTACTCCTTCAGTGTCCCACCAATTTCCAGGAACAACTTCAACTTCGTTTTTCCCACGTGAGGGGCTAAACTCGACCACGAAGTACTTAACAGCCGCCATAGGTGTAGCTGCTGAATCAATAAATTCTAACAAGGGTAAATCACATTCCAAACGCGGAGCTTAAAATTTCCTCCCCCTGCCACAAATGGTATACATGTATATCAACATTTCCCTTTGCCTGTCTTTTTGCCCTGGTGGCCGCCTTGAAATCGTCTAGGGCATAAGAATATTTTTCCTCGCATATTATGATGTGTTGCAAATGTGGCATCTTTGAATGAAGCTTCATCAGAAATCTCTGGATATTTTCCAAGTACACATGAGCAGATTCGGCAAATGTGTCCTTAAATGTGGCTTGTTGTATTCACGTTTCTTGCAATTCCCATGCGATGTTTTATTTACAGGCTTGCAACACCCATCAGTAAATTAATACTGAATAACAGCTCGATTCAGTCTCTTTTCCCTCATTTCCTTCACTACGTGCATCATGCAGCTTTTCACATTTTCGGCAGACTGCCACATCGTCTATCTCCGGTGGTATTTCACCATCATCGGGATCGCTCTCTATGTCCAACGTACTAAAGGCCTCGAAGACTTTTCGTCTGAGACATCTCCTAGGTCGTCGACGGTTGAAGCGGCGTCCTCTTCAGAAAACAGTTCTTCTAAACTAGATTCCCGGTATGAACAGTCGTCGTCCGACCCTGAATCGCTTGGCAATGGGGGCGTGGGAGGGCACCGGCGGGTCTTCCTTGGTCGTTTCTTTTAATTGGTGTTGATGTACTGTGTGGGTCGCCAATTTCTGTCGTCGAGCTGCTAGTGCTCTGATTGTCATGATTGTCGTCGTCAGGTAGCCTTTTTTTGCCTCTTTTTCTCAGCGGCCGGAGACGTGGAAAGAACTGCCAACGAGGAAGATGGTCGGGGTGGTGTCAGTTTTGGTTGGTCGGCATCATCAGGAGTCCTTTTTCATCATCTTTTCCATTTCAAATTCAGCGTCCTTGCACAGAGAAATACAATACATTTTATGAAATAAAAAACTCCTGTACAAGAAATAAAAAAAAACATCACTGCATCAGTTTTTTTCTCTGATCATCAAACCAGCAACAGAACATTTAAGGTTTTGGCCAAAAGAGATCCGAGTTAAATAGATTGCCTTGTTTTGTTGATCGGCAAAAGGGAGGGAACTTACGCCATTTATGTTTAAAATGTCAAGTACACATACAGGCTGTGTTGTTTTTTGTATTTGAAAGACAGTGGCACTTTCAGATCTTGCAATGTTGCTGCATTTGTTCGCTTCAAATCCATTTTGGAGCGATCTCGGAGGTTCGGTATTTCGGATGCGCCACACATTTCTCACCTGAAATGTGTAAAATGCATAATGGTATATTATTTATTTCTATTTTGTTTACAATGATTTAAAAGAAAAACTCGTCCTTTTCCAAATCTGTTGATCTCCAATCTCTCTGATATTACCGGACACTTCGGCCACTCCTTCCTGAGTCAGCTTGACCCTGTGTGTGAAAGTGATGTCAAATGCATTTGACGCAAAGCTGTAAGCGCCATTTTCTTCGACATGTAAGTTCGGGACGTGTGCAAGCTGTTTGAAATCTCTGCTTACGATAACCTGCAATCCACCAAATAAACGTTCTCCCCCACGTACCTTCCGACAAACGTACTTGGCCATCTCGAATATCTGCTTGGACAGCATCCCTATTTCGTCGATTACCAGGACATTCATTTCCCTTAGGCCACTTAAAATTAATAAATTGTTTTACATGACTCCAACCATGCCAACTTCTGAAATGTTGGTGAGTAGGGCATTTTATATTTTATATTTTCCTGGACAAGAAGAAGGACAGCAGAGATCACCAATACTGGAAAGTTACTTTCAATTAATTTCTCAATATCTCAACATTTTGTACAGCCCTTCTATACTTTGAGGGTCACTTTAGTTGGATCACCCTGACAGAACTGTGGGAGACTAGGTTACTAAACATAACTGGCAATCTCTAACGCAACGGTTTTTGGGATGAAAAAACAGACTTTTTGCAAAATATAAAATATAAAAAAATGAGGCGGCACCAAAAAATTGAGGCGGGCGGCCATGTAAAACAGTTTATTAATTTTAAGAGGCCTTATCCGGCGGCGTCTCTCCATTTGGTCATCACTTTTCCATCAAATTGTTGACCAGAGCTCCACTTTTCCCCATCGCCCATCAGTGATCCCAGTCCATGAGTTCAGGGTCGTGGCATCGTTGAAGTTCATTGCTGCCTTGCTGTTGTCATTGAAACAATTTTCTTCCTTGGCCTAAGCTCGTCTGTAATTTTCCTATAAGAAAACAACATGCTTAATGCCCATTGTACACGTTATAAATTTTTATTACCGGTACCAACTTTTAGTAATAAATTTTGTACGATTTTCCTGCTATGGACCCCGTTGCACACGGTAATAAGTTTTACTGCCTTTTCGAACTATCCTACGGAGAGTCTTTGCTGAACNTTTTCCTCTGTGTTTGCGTTTTTTCCGAAGTATTGAATGTTAACGTTTGCGTAGGCCTCTGTCTTGGACCTACCATGTGTCTGTACTACCTCACAGTTAAAAAAGGAGTGTTAAGACAACACTGAAAATGGGTGTTAACTGTAACACCGATTATGAGTGTCCATTACCACCCAGCACCAATTTTGGGTGTTATGTATCTAACACTGTATAGTAGTGTTAAGTTTCTAACACTGGATAGTAGTGTTAAGTTAACACCCAAATGCAAAAAAAATATTTTTAAAAAATATGCTAAAAACATGTTTTTCACACAACACTGTCGAAAAATACGTTTTAAACGTCCATTTCGGCAAAATAAAAGAAAGAAAAAAAAACGTGCAGGTGGTCGGGTTTGAACCCGGGACCCTCTGCACCGCAAGCCCCTTCCAGATTCACTACACCATGATTCCACTTGAAAAAGACGAGGGAGTTTTTGATATAAGAATGGCAAACTTTTTATTTTACACTTAAGACCTGCTTCAAAACAGCGTGAAGGAAATGGCAAGCAAAGTTACAATGATTTCATAACTTTGTCTTGAAGAATTAGATTTTGGCATGGAGAAATCAGTAATTAGTTATCAGTTGTAGCTAACACTACTTTACAGTGTCAGACGTTTACCTTAACACCATTAATGGGTGTTCAAAATGGTTAACACCGATGGCTAACACCAATTTTAAGTGTTAGACATTCCCTAACACCATTTATGGGTGTTAAACGTTGTTAACACCGACCTTCAAGACTCAAAATTAGTGTTAAGACGGTTAACACTCTTTTTAACACTGATTTATAGTGTTATCAGACAGTTAACACTACTTTTGGGTGTATGGTTAACACTACTTTTTTAACTGTGNGTAAGGGAAGCACCTTCCCTTGGGCTCCTGTATCCTCTTTTCCTCTGTGTTTGCGTTTTTTCCGAAGTATTGAATGTTAACGTTTGCGTAGGCCTCTGTCTTGGACCTACCATGTGTCTGTACTACCTCTTTTGTCCTCTGTGTCGGGCATGTCACGGAATTTGCATTTTTCAGCTTGAACCTTGAGCCTGGTCAGATAAGTGTCGATGGCTTCATTCGGATTCTGGACCATGTCACGAAGTTGAAGTCTAGCTAGCCTGTAATTCAATTTTGTTTGGAAATATGCCAAGAAGCTGGCCCCTACCTGTTCCGGATCTTCCTTTGATGCTGGATTGTCAATTTTCAAATTGTCGAAAATTTCCACAGCTTGTGGTCCCATCCAAATAAATTTCACGATTTCCTTGGGCGATTTTGTTGCGTACGTTGGCGTGCTTATGTTAGGGAGTTTAAGAAATCAAACGATAAACGTTAACTTTACGACAACGTTATTTTTCATACTACACATTCACTAGATTTTATATTGAATTTTCGGTACAAAAAATAACGTTGTCGTAAAGTTAACGTTTATCGTTAGATTTCTTAAATTCCCTATTAAGAGAATTTCACAATAATGGCGAAATGTTTTGAATTGTGTGAGGCCTGGTGCGTCCCAATCGAATGAGGGTGGTTTGATGCCGGAAAGTTCATTGCCTATGTACACCCTTAATCAAAAGTAAATGCACAGCTAATAAACTTAAATATTTCCCAAAATCTTCAGCGGAACAACCTTTGCTTTTTACGGCAATTACTTAGGGCATCAAGACACATTTTGAGACCAAAAATATCATGAACTTGCATTAGTTGTATTTTTGACAAAAGTTTGAAATTTCCATAAAAAAGTGTGATTTTCAATCGCATATTTTTTAGAAGTGAAACCAACGTCACTTTAAAGCCTGTTTTTTCAGGTTTAAAAAATTCCGTCGTGAACAGAAGTTACAGAGCATTTTCCAAAATGAATTTGGTTCGGTTTTCCAGTCAAGTCAGGGCTATTCCTTCCGACTCATTTAGATCTACCCAGCCTGCTGAATATTGTGAATAGGCCTATTCATGGCCTAGTCAACAATAGTTACTCCTGATGACACTCCATCGAGTAATCCAAGGCCAGGCGGTCTTTTGTGTGAGATGAGTGCCGGTGTCACCTTTCTAAATTCCTCCTTACAATTCCTTACCAACTGCCGTGAAAAGCAAAGGTTGATCCGCTGAAGATTTTGGGAAATATTTAAGTTTATTAGCTGTGCATTTACTTTTGATTAAGGGTGTACGTGGCAGTTGGCGTTGAAGTTGTAACACCAGTGGCGACTTGCCCTGGGAGTGGTTCTGTATCATCATCTAACATGACCGATTATTCTGTATTTCAAAATTTGAATCAGGATATATGCGTCTTTAACGAAAAAATTGCAATGTCCTTCAGAATCCTTGCGAAAGTAGTGTCCTAGATACGCCCCCTTTTTGGATTGGCACCAAAGTTCACTTTTAGGTGTAAAATCCTCCGTCGGAACAGTGCAGCTGATTTCGACCATAATGTAGAAATTTTCAAAGTTTAACTTACAAGTTTCCCACCAGATCTTGGCAACTGGATATGACTTCCATGTATTGTTTGGAATCACTGCATTTTTGGCAGCTTTGATGACATTCTCTCTTCGAGTAAGATGGGCAGGCCATAGAACACAACGTACTCCTTCAGTGTCCCACCAATTTCCAGGAACAACTTCAACTTCGTTTTTCCCACGTGAGGGGCTAAACTCCACCACGAAGTAGGCCTACTTAACAGCCGCCATAGGTGTAGCTGCTGAATCAATAAATTCTAACAAGGGTAAGTCACATTCCAAACGCGGAGCTTAAAATTTCCTCCCCCTGCCACAAATGGTATACATGTATATCAACATTTCCCTTTGCCTGTCTTTTTGCCCTGGTGGCCACCTTGAAATCGTCTAGGGTAGGAATATTTTTCCTCGCATATTATGATGTGTTGCAAATGTGGCATATTTGAATGAAGCTTCATCAGAATTCTCTGGATATTTTCCAAGTACACATGACCAGATTCGGCAAATGTGTCCTTAAATGTGGCTTGCTGTATTCACGTTCCTTGCAATTCCCATGCGATGTTTTCTTTACAGGCTTTGCTACACCCATCAGTAAATTAATACTGAACAATAGCTCGATTCAGTCTCTTTCCATCTTTCATCCCTTACAGAATTTTTTATAGAGATTCTATTACATGACCAGGTTCGGCAAATGATTTGAATTTTAATCGCCAGCAAACTCAAAAATTGACACTTTGGCATGAGTTGACACCTTTTCTGGTGAAGAATTTGCATTTTCGGAAACTAACTTGCTTAATGTCATCAATGCCATAAACTGTCAGAAATGAGCTTAACGCCTGTTTTATAATAGGCCTATACATGTATATTATTGATAGCACTAATGTTTGTGTTGGAAGTGGTTACAAGCTGGACAGCGTTGTTTAACGTGCCAACACAAGTTTGTGTTTTTCACATAGTCTCCAGCCCGTATTTGTAATACTCAGTACTGTATTTTCTCGCCATAAGATACATTTAACTGATGCTGTGCGGTCTGAGCGGAGTTTTTCTGGCGATACACGTTGCACCGGTTCATCTTGTAGAAAGTAAGAGATTTTGTAAAAGAAGTTCGATCACTTTTCGTCAGCGTTTATTTTGATGTCGAACCCTTTCCTTGCTCTCTTCGACACCAAAATGGCGTATAAGCTGACCACAGACAAAACGTGAAGCTTTATTTTTGTCTTCCTCATTGCTCACTTTATACTTCTGTTTGAAATCTGAAAGAACACTGTAATGAAAAGTCAGAGTTCTAGAAACATCATCCTTTTCTTTGCTTTGGCGCCAATGTCTTAGCAAGTGTTTGGTCTTCGATCTAGGGCTAGGTGTCACTGAACTTGCTGTCTTCTTAAGTAACCTCTCATACTTCTTTCTGTATCGAGCAGCTGCTTTCTTTTCTTTTTCAAGGGAATTTTGCAACTTTCTGTTGTCCCTATAACACTTCGCTCTATCTCGTTTCACTCGCTTCCTTCCACGGCTTCTGTTGCCACTGAAAATAAAGTGCAGAAGTCCCTTGAAAAAATCAGATGAAATATAATATCAATAAAAAAGTCTAGAAAATGATGGTCTGGTTCAAAACCTCGCCCAGGCAGTTTCAATGCTACTCAAGTGCTTTATTCTACAAATATTCAGCGACATTATTTTCAGAACCGTCTCGCTGCGTGGGGGGAGCTTTGTCTCGACTCTTTAAAGATGGTACGAAGAGAAAGACTGTATTACTGATTACCTGGTCGAAGGCTCATTTTCTGGAGTTGGTGGAGGGGTATCAACAGTAGTGGCTTTCTTCCTCTTCCGTTCTTCTCGTTTGTTTTTACGCCATTCCTTTCTTTGCTTTCGTTTTTCTTGTTCTGTCATTTCACCTATGGGCTTTCTTTTCTTGGTTTTAACATCATTCTGGTATTTCTCTTTCTTCTTCCTAAGGTAGGCTTGTCGCTTTTCAGGGTCGCTGTCACGTCTTCTTCTGAACTCTCGCTGCCTTTCTTTGTTAGATTTAGGAGGCATCCTGACAGAGCCTTCTCGAAATGAAGGGAATACACGTATGAGAGTCTATATACTGGTACGGTACCGGTACCGCAATTATGTGCCAAATAATACTTGTGTATATAATTGATTATATTTATACGTATAATATTTATATTATATTTATTAGGCCTATAGGCCCTATTTACATTTATAGGACATTTATTGTATTTATAACAATTATTTAATACTAGGCCTAGGCCTTTGTCTACTTGGAGGTGTATATTTATTTGTTAACTTATTTACTAACTTAAATTTGTAACAGGATTGCAGGAACAACTGTGTTTGTCATTGGTGTAATCTTGGTCATTGGTGTAACGCTGATGTGGCTGTTCACTTGTTACACCAATGACCTGTTACACCAATGACAAAATTAACAGAAATAATGAATGCTCCCTTCTACATCCCGCCATGAGTTGAAAACTCCTGCATGTGGAAAGGGTCATGTGTACAAAACAAAATAATGCATGAACTGGACAAAGGTTCTTACTGCTGTTACACATAACCTCAATACACCAGTGACCCAGAATTAAGGTACTTCACAAAACACTGCAGCAATCTGGTAAATTTGACAGAAAACTACTCAGCACCAAGAACAACATGCCACCTCCAGTCATGCAGTGTGTGGTGTGGTGCTGCCACCTGGTCCAAAAAATCTAACTACGGGCATTAATTGTTTCTTGGCTCACAAGACCTGCTTCATGTTACACCAATGACACAAAACCAATGGACAAAATATAAGGACTGCAAATAAACATTTTAAACACACAGATTCAGTAGAAGGGTTTGATGGTGAAAAACCTATACTTCTGTAAAATTGTTGGGGTTAAGTATATTATTCGTTGATATATATCCTGAAGATATATTTTTAAGCAAATTCTTAATAATGACATACAGACACGTTACACCAATGGCATTTTAGCCTTATATCATTGAAGTGTTCCATTATATATGAATAAATCATGGTCCAGTATTTCCTGTGGAATGCTTGAATTGACTAACATATTTCAGGGCCATATCACAATAAAAGAAATATTACATCAAACAAAAGAGGGTGTTGGACATAAAAGTGGCACTTTCTGTAGATTGACCCATACAGCTCTTGAGAGTTACTACAGTACAGGTCACAATTGACATCCCTAAATTCGCGTAAGTTCCGCGTAAGTCACTCGTAACTTACGCAACAACTCACGAGCTATGTTACGCGTAACTTACGAGGTGAGTTACGCGAATTTCGCTAGCTACGCAGTGATTTACGAGGCGAGTTACGCGATTTTGGCTAGTTACGCGGTTAGTTTCGCGAAACCAAAGCCGTGAGCTACGCGTAAGTTACTCGTTACTTACGAGTAACCTACGCGAAGCCTTAGGGATGTCAATCGTGACCTGTACTGTAAGTCTAGTATGTTGCGAATAGGAACTTCCTCGGGGGACTTCTCCTCATTCACGAGTTGGACTGGTTCAATATTTCTTAGTTTTAGCCCACAGACATTTATTGCACAAAGTTTTATTTGGGGCTTACTCTCCTCCCCTTCACTCTCCTAGATAGGAATGCTAAGTCCTAAGGCATCTGAAAGAGCAGCGACGGAATGACCGGTCATCAGACTTCACATGAAGAATTTTGGGCTGAGAACCACTGATTACCTCAGGATGTGTGCGGCCCAATGTTTGGCTTAGATTGACGTGACTAACATGAGGATTGTGACACAACATTGCGCACATCCCCAGGTGCTCCGGATGTACTGCGCCGCAGATCGTACAGTAGGTCGTCAATTGAGATACCTCGAACCTCTTGTTTAATATTCGTCCATGCCTAACCAGCTAGCCTAACTGACAATCAGTTCAGTTGACAAAAGCTTTTGACACTGACGATCCCAGCACGTCGGAGGCCAAAACATAGAATTGGCGCGAGCAAATTTCTGAACAGGTGAAGTCCCGATTTGCAATGTAAAGAAAGTACCATGCTTATGACGTCATCAAAACTTGTGCAAGTCGTCCATGTAAACACCGACTCCACTGCCATCTGACAGAAGACCTTGGTGTTATCTAGGGCGGTTCTTCTAGGCATATAAGGCACATGCAGGTGAAAATATGGGATATCATGTGATATACGTTTGGGGGTCCATCCTGCGTGAGGTCATCTTTGAATAGGAAGAGCAACGAATCTCTATCTCGTGGTGGGACATGCACCTGGTGGTACATTGCCTCTATGTCTGCTACCAACGCCACTTCGTATCTTCCAAATCTTTGCAGCACCCCAAAGAGACTTGTGGCGTTCGCGTCGAGCGGGTGGTGGGAAATTCCGAAAAAGGGGGCGTGGCATACATTACTATGCCGTTGTCATGGTAGCGGGGTTCAACTCAAACTGGGAGTCAACCGACTAACTCAGAAGTGAAATAATTCCTTATATTTTAAGAGGTTGCTCACCTCCATAAATCCAGAAATGATACATGTTTAATAAATGCTTACATCAATCCAAGATACTTCTTTTTATGGACGCAAGTCGAAAAGATTAGATACACGGGAAATTTAGAGAAAACGTGACGAACGAGGTCACACGTACTCTACGAACTCTGAGCTGGAAGTCTTAGGAAAGCGAGAGAGTTGGCTTTTATACGCCAGCCAACAAAGAAGGAATGCAGAGAACGCAGAATTACCGTTACAATAAGCCACCATAAAACTAACCGATTAATCTAAAATAGTTAACCAAACCCCAAGTAAAGAATCCTAAAAATACTCGCAACAGCAACAATGACCTAAAAAGAACACGCCATAGAATAAGCGTAAACGGGAATCCCCAAATTAGCATAAGTAAACACGAGCGGAAACGAGGCTGATAACATGGCGGCCGCACGAGCAGAAGGTAAACCGGCGTAGCGCAATAATCTAGAAATATGTACAATTACCGCACAGAGAATAATTAAGATAGTCGCTACGCGAAAGAGTAAATCACCAAGAATAACTAGAGATAGGAAAAAGCGCGGGAAATAAGGAAATTACAGGGAAACTGCGCGAGGAAAAGGTATAAAAGCACACATGCATGCACGCACATTTACAATGCATAATAACATGGCGGCTACCGCCACAGACTATTCGACATGTCCGGGCCTGACATGAATGATGCGTTCAATGAGTGACCTTGGTACTGTGAAGCAGCGTCGAACACGACTCTCCACTTTTCCAAGCTTAGGCCTATGTGGGTGAGCCACCCCATGATGAGGAAGATACCACGTTCTCTTTGATGTTTTTTTCCACCTCCGCTTGTGAAAGCTTACGTGCATATCCCCAATTTACGTAGCCTCGTATGTCAACTTGGTGAATGATGTGTGGGTTGTTCTTCATCATGGCACGTATCTGCGCCGGGATGCTGATCTGTTGTGAAGTCTTCAAACTTTATTATCTTCTCAAGGAACTGCAGTCCCCTATCGCAGGCTTCACGCTCCATGTTTGGTGACTTCAGGTTGACTTCCCTTTTGTCTATGAGTTCAAAATGCAGCAGGTATCCCAGATGGCATGCAAACATATAAATAGCGTACTGTGCTGTATGCCCTGGTGAATCACAGCTGGCATCTCCTGATATGGCAAGGGTAGTGCTGGAGTTAGGAAATAACGTTTATTATGAATATGGGTTATGCGCACTTTGAAATCAATATGCTGCCAGGAAAGTAGTTCGAGGCACAAAGTTCACAATACCAGCATGTGCCAGAAATAACAAAAACTAACTGTCATTCACATCTGAAAGACTGAAAATTAAAGTATTTGGGAAGGGGTCTACCTTTTTTTCTTGTTGCACACTTTTCGCCATTAAAAACATTCGCTTTTCAATCGGCGATTGAAAAGGTTGGCTATCCCACTCTAGTTGAGGCCATGAATAAATTCGTATTAGTAGAATCGTATATACATACATCATAGCTGCTGTGTCAACATAATACGATACAGCGTAGGCAGAAAACGGTGACTGTGACTGTGACGGTCACTGAAAGTATTTAAAGGCACAAATGAGAGGTCCCACAGAAAGACCGTACACAAATTCGGCAAAGACTCGGGCAAGATTGGACAGAAATTCGGCAAGCGGAATCATACAAACCAGATCGTGAGCCTTTCCAGAATCCTCGAGTCACGGGGTGCAGGAGACGACGGCACAAGCAAAAGCGACGAATGCGCCACCGCCAGCCGCTTTTATACAGTCAAATTACGCAATTTGCAAACAGAAGGCCAACGAGCGGTCAACATGACTGCACTTTCTATTAAAGGTCTAACCAAGTGAACTGGTTCAAACCGGAAAGTTGAATAACATTACACAAGATGGTCTTGCACTTATGATTCTAGGAAATATGTGACTGAACATTACAATTCAATTTCTATCTCTCCCATAGCGCACTTGTGAGAAATTATACAAGGCGTCATAATTCTATACAACAAAAAATATGCCTATTATAATTAAAACCGACCTCACAATGCTAGTGACATAAATAAAAGTGGTATTTTCCTGAAAATTAACTGAATAACATGCATAACACTAAGTGTGGAACTGCTCTTGTATTCTATATTAATTACCGACATAGAACTTCTATGTCGGTAGAATTACTGTCATAGAACAATTTGAATCTGAATTTGATAACTTTATTGAGCACCATAAATATATACATACAGTTATAAAACGATACATTAAACAAGTGCCCAAAAGGGATTACCCAAGGGGGTCAGGTGACCCAAAGGCATCCCAAAATGAGAGATTAAAAAGGAACACACAGCGGAAATAAAACAGCGGAGAAATAAAACAATGTACATATTGTGATTACTGTTGCCGAGGTTGTGTCGAGTTGGGGATTCTTGTCATAGGATCCAAAATACAGATTGGAAATTTCAATAAAACTTCCCGTTTTGATATTGGCTGTCGTGTGATCTCGCCAAAGGGTGCATTTAATACTGTCCGAGTTGTCCTTGAGAGTTACTAAGTCTAGTATGTTGCGAATAGGAACTTCCTCGGGGGACTTCTTGTCATTCACGAGTTGGACTGGTTCAATATTTCTTAGTTTTAGCCCACAGACATTTATTGCACAAAGTTTTATTTGGGGCTTACTCTCCTCCCCTTCACTCTCCTAGATAGGAATGCTAAGTCCTAAGGCATCTGAAAGAGCAGCGACGGAATGACCGGTCATCAGACTTCACATGAAGAATTTTGGGCTAAGAACCACTGATTACCTCAGGATGTGTGCGGCCCAATTTTTGGCGTAGATTGGCCGGACTAACATGAGGATATATTAACACAACATTGCGTACATCCCCAGGTGCTCCGGATGTACTGCGGCGCAGATCGCGCAGGTCGTCAATTTGAGATACTTTGAACATCTTGTTTCATTCGTCCATGCCTAACCAGCTACATGTAGCCTAACTCACACACAAACTGTTAATATCGTCTAAACCAGTGTACCCAGGATACGGAGTTAGGATGGTTAGCGTTAACGGTCAGGGTCAGGACTATCTTTTGGATTAGGGTAGGGGTCAGTGACAAGGGTTGAGGGTCAGGGTTGGTGTTAGGGTTAGGGGCTTGGGGTAGGAATCAGTGTGTAGGATCAGGACGACATTCACCCATTCAGCCTAACTGACAATCAGTTCAATTGACAAAAGCTTTTGACACTGACGATCCCATCACGTCGGAGGCCAGAACATAGAATTGGCGCGAGCAACCTTCTTAACAGCGGAAGTCCCGATTTGCAATGTAAAGAAAGTACCATGCTTATGACGTCATCAAAGACTTGTGCAAGTCGTCCATGTAAACATCGTTCAGAATTGACTCCACTGCCATCTGACTGAAAACCTTGGCGTTATCTAGGGCGGTTCTTCTCAAGGCATCATATAAGGCACATGCAGGCGAAAATATGGGATATCATGTGATATACGTTTGGGGGTCCATCCTGCGTGAGGTCATCTTTGAACAGGAAGCGCAACGAATCTCTATCTCTTGGTGGGACATGTACCTGGTGGTACATTACCTCTATATCTGCTACCAACGGCACTTCGTATCTTCTAAATCTTTGCAGCACCCCAAAGAGACTATTCAACATGTCCGGGCCTGACATGAGTGATGCGTTCAGTGAGTGACCTTGTTACTGTGAAGCAGCGTCGAACACGACTCTCACTTTTCCTGGCTTATGTGGGTGTGCCACCCCATGATGAGGAAGACACCACGTTCTCTTTGATGTTTTTTCCACGTCCGCTTGTGAAAGCTTCCGTGCATATCCCCAATTTACATAGCCTCGTTTGTCGACTTGGTGAATGATGTGTGGGTTGTTCTTCATCATGGCACGTATCTGCGGATGCTGATCTGTTGTGAAGTTTTCAAACGTTATTATCTTCTCAAGGAACTGCAGTCCCCTTCACGCTCCATGTTTGGTGACTTCAGGTTGAATTCTCTTTTGTCTACGAGTTCAAAATGCAGCAGGTATCCCAGATAGCATGCAAACATATAAATAGCATACTGTGCTGTATGCCCTGGTGAATCACAGCTGGCCTCTCCTGACATGGCAAGGGTAGTGCTGGATTTAGGAAATAATGTTTATTTCCTTCAGAGATAGACAAAGGTAAATCCTATATATATTTTTATATTCCTCAAATCTGCTGTAAAAAATAATCCTGGGGCGTCCTGAGTCATCGACAGAGAGACATGAATTCGTGTAGGCGTACTATAGTATGGGTTATGCGTTCGCTACACTGCGTGCGTGCGTGCCTCGTGTCACGACACTATGACATCGCGTCAAAAGCGGGATGCACGGATTGACCTTGGGTGAATCTATTTTTAGAATGGAATCTATTTTTAGGTTGCTGAGTCATCGATGGGGAGAGTTACTAGTGAGTGACGCTGATTGACCTTGGGCGATCTATTTTTAGAACAAAATCTATTTTTAGATTGGAAATGTTGGATGTACTGGTTGACCTCGGGTTCTGCGGCTTGAGTGAAGGGGATCCGAGCAGTGCAGAGATCGCGTACCAAAACACATTTCTAACTGTTACTGAGTCATCGATGAAGAGCCGTGATTTCGTGTCGGCTCACTATAGGCCTAGTACCAAATAAAATCCAGTTTAGCCTACTGCCATACAAACCTGCAGTTTCTACGGCCAATGTGGGACAAGTAATCCTTCAGAAAGTCATGAAAGCGGCTGAAAATGCGAGCTACTTCGTCGCGCGGTCATGCCTGCATGGTGCACGCCATGAAGTCGAAGTTGCAGTGTGTCATGCTGCACATGCGGCTGTGACGCACTGATCGAGACACAACAACAAAAACCCAGTGTGCATGCACTTCCGCGCTGTTGAGGAATCAAAGGGATTTGGTCAGTCCTTCAGTCATGTCAGTTGGTTGGTAGGTCGGCGGGTCGGTCAGTCGGCGTTTTTCCGGTTACCAGAGAAATGAACCTGTCTTTATGTCATGAATATTCTACGTGAACATGCAGGATGTCATCGCTCGCTTGTATCTATTTTTGAGGATGTGTATAGGATACTGAATAGGCTATACTAATAAAAGAGTAGAAAAAGTTATCTGCTTTTAACCATGTTTTTGAGCTCGGGCTGCAGAAAGTGCAAATACAATGAGGAACTCGCCGAACTACGCCACGACGTGGCGCTGTCACGATAAGACCCGGAAGTCCTATTTTCTAACAGTATTTCCATTTTATTCTTGCCCAAAAATAAACCACTTTGTTTGGTTCAATTTTGATTAAATTACACTGCCCTATTTCATGTTCAAAGTTGTCCATATATCACTGCTCTGGTATGGTACCTCACCAACTTGTTGAACTCATGCTCCTCGTCGGACATTTCAATTCCAACCCGTCAGCCCCATTCTGCATAATGCATCGTGTAGAAATCGCTAAACTCTTCCTACACTCTGCAGCAAGCAGCCAGATTCCGTGTTCAACGCTTTGGGATTTTCTCGTGCGCCCAATCAGAAGCCTCGTTTCTTCGTCGTTCACGGAAGAAAAAATATCAGTGATGTCATGTCATCAAATTTTGATTGGTCAACGTCATTACCAAGAACACGTCATGCACTTGGGTCGGTACAAGCGTTGCCGTGATTGGTTGCTATTTTGGGACCGGGGAAATCCGTTGTTGAACGCGGAATGTGGTTTGCTTGCGTGAAGATCAAGGGAGGAGAAGCCGAGTCTTTACCTGAATTCAGTGAAGATGGTCAGCCCGCACATGACTGTTTGCGAAGAAATCAAGAACACGCTTGATGGTGTAACATATTGACGGCCAACGTGGGGGATTTGTGTATAACATACAATCTTGCAAATGCAGTATCCTCCAAAACGAATGCAACAAAAGTCAGTCTCTCCTATCCGTAATGCACTTGAGATACTAGATTCCCTTAATATCCATGAACATCACATGACTTGCATATGAAGAATACGTCACGAAATTCCGTAGAGGTCCAATCATATTCTCAGCCAATCAAATTTCATCCAATCAGAATCATTTGCGTTATATCGTCGAGGAGTCAGCATCGAGAGCTGCTGCAAATAACGAATCCAAAGCGGGTACCCGAACTGTGAAAACTCACGTCCAAAGTGTCCAAAAGAATCTCACTCACCATTTAAGTGTCCGAAAACCATAGGCGGCTCATACGTCCGTCTCGTTTGCCGTTTAAAAAAAACCTTCACTCTGTCGTGGGATGACATAGCGTAGGCTGCTCGTAGCCACAGTCAACGAACGTGCAGAACGTGTGTTAGTGTACATCTGCTGCACGCCGGCTGCTGCTGCGTGGTCTCACATCGTCGATCTGTTCTTTTGTCGTCATTTTCTGGATTTGCGTTAACGATCTTTAGGGTTCTCCACCATGTAACATATTGACGGCCAACGTGGGGGATTTGTGTATAACATACAATCTTGCTTTATTATCTTGCTTTACTTTCATCGTACAAATATCATGCACATCGTGCACGTCGTGTGGAAGCCATGCTTAAGACCACGCGGCAACTGACTTCTGTCTGCGCATGCCCAATTAACTCAAAATCTATGGGGGTTACACACACGGGGGCCCTTAAAGGGGCACTGCGCCTATTCCAATACTACAATGGTGTTCTCGACACTGTTCGTGATAGATTTTTTCATTCCATCTTTTACTCCTATTATTTCTTAATGCACAATACAATGTTGGGTGAATAAACTGGGGTTGTAATTTACCCGCATGAGCCCTGCAACTCCACGCCCGTGACTCTGCATCACGGCATCCCTGTCAGAGCTAAAGCAGCAGAGTTTTTCCTTCAATGGTAGCTCCTTCTCTGTAATGAAACCATCTTGTGATTTGGTGAACCCTTTATGCATGTAATAGCTAGAAAGGACTCTACAAGGCTTTTCAGCTCCATGTCAACATGTCTTTAATACCCCGATCAAATCGCCTTCCAAGGCTGCCTTCACGCACTGACATTGTGCAGATTTCAAAATGCAGTAACTTGCTCCTCTTCGAGCGTTTATACTGGCTAAAACAATCTTGGAAAAGAAGTAAAATCGCAAAGGTAACGGTACGTCCGCCATGTTGAAATTACTCTCTGGACCGTTGCATTATGGGTAAAAAATACTCATTAACATTCATGAATAATTAATTACTTTCCAGAATTCCGGGGAGTATGGTGGCCAAGAATTAGAATTACATGTAGAATTGAATTTATTCGCTCTAAATTACTATTGTGATACATTAGAGGAGTTTTGTAATACGAAATAAAATTCTACAAAATGCTAATTACAATATAGACATTGTACTATCTGTAAGATAATAAAAGAGTGACATAACATGACTAATTGAAATTGGCAGCAGACAAATACAATTTGGAACTTTTGGCAATAAATTTGGCCAAATTTAGTGAGACCAAATTTAGTAAGACTAAAGGGCATGTTCTTTTTCGGAACATTTTTCCCAACTAATTTTTCATTTAGTTGCAGGTGTTTGATTTTCATGATAATTTCAGGTATAATATTTTATAACGTGAACTACATAATCATGAAAGAAAAATGTGACATTAGTTTCATTAATTAGGAAAACAAAAAGCATTTGCGAAATGTCCGAAATCAGCATGAAAACAGTGAAATTATTCCCTAATGTTTTGTTGTACTGGGAAAGTAATGGTATTATTTATCATTCACCATAAAGACATTACTAAACATATTGGTTTTGCTGAAATATTTGCAAAAAATGTGTGACTTTCTTCATTTCTGGACCCCTATTTATGTGGGGGAGAACAGAACAGCACATCTAGGCCTGTCAGAATTGAATGGAATGCTGTGGTAAAGATTATTGTCAATATCAGTGAAGTGGTTTGTTGGTGTTGCATAAGGTCATAAAAGGGAGAACTGAATTTGACGTCCCACCGATCACATAAGCCTACCCACATGTCATGGTTGATTATACATGTTGTAACTGATATTGATTATAATCTTTACCACAGCATTCCATTCAAATCTAACAGGCCTAGATGTGCTGTTCTGTCCCCCCCCCCCACATAAATAGGGGTGCAGAAATGAAGAAAATCACAGATTTTATGCAAATATTTCAGCAAAACCAATATGTTCAGTAATGATTTTATGATGAATGATAAATAATACCATTACTCTCCCAGTACAACAAATATTAGGGAATAATTTCACTGCTTTCATGCTGATTTCAGACATTTTGCAAATGCTCTTTGTTTTGCTAATTAATGAAACTAATGTCACATTTTTCTTTCATGATTATGTAGTTCACGTTATAAAATATTATACCTGAAATTATCATGAAAATTAAACACCTGCAACTAAATGAAAAATTTGTTGGGAAAAATGTTCCGAAAAAGAACATGCCCTTTAGTAAAACTAAATCAACTCGTGCCACTTTTCTTCTGGAAGTTGGCTCAAAAAGTGATAGATAGACCTCCTGTGAAAGAGCTTGGGCACTGCAATTTGGGAAGTGTCTGTTGCCCAGTCCATAAATTCTTACCATGGTTATCCATTGTACAGGTTACATTGCCCACATTGGAGAACATGTTTAGAACCGTCTTCTTTAACTTCTACATCCAACATTTTTGTCACTTCATCAAGTTGATCCAGCAGAAGTTTTGAAGAATGTGGAGTACACACGCTGTTTATTGCAGAAGCAGTGGCAGATGTGTTGTTCTGGTTGTGTGGTACACAGGATGCTGCTAGAGACCAATTCATCATAGCTGAGGCCTTCTTCTGAACATTAGCTTTCAGCAAGCTTTGCACGCACTCTGTGATGGAATCTGTGGGCTTCATGAACGTTTTCAATTTTTGTCCCCCAGAGCCCTCGAAGGGGGCCTGGAAAATACCGTCCGTCCGTCCGCTTCTATGCCGATCGGCGCTCGCCGCTAGTAGTCCCTTCCACTCTATAACATAACAATGACTGAAGACTTTGGGTTCATATTTGGTGTGGGTGGATGCCGACGGAAAAACACAGCGAGGGTTCCCTGGCCAAGTGGCTTGATATGTTGTTCGAATTTTCCGGGTAAACGTAGTTAGCTACCCCTCCTGCTAGATGGAAGTCAGACTTGCACTGTTCTTCTAGGTAAGCCAATCGCGGGAAATAGGATTCGTTGGAAAGGAGGATTTTATCCAGATGGAAATGTGCGTCGAAAAATGACAGGTTCAGAATTGGAATATCAATTGGCAGAAGCGAAATTAACTCGTGCCGCTTTTCTTCTGGATGTTGGCTCAAAGGGTGATAGATAGACCTCCAGTGAAATAGCTTGGGCACCGCAATTTGGGAAGTGTCTGTTGCCCAGTCCATAAATTCTTAACATGGTTATCCATTGTATAGGTTACATTGCCCACTTGGAGAACATGCTTAGAACCATTTTCTTTAACTTCTACATCCAACATTTCTGTCACTTCATCAAGTTGATCCAGCAGAAGTTTTGAAGGATGTGGAGTACACGTGCTGTTTATTGCAGAAGCAGTGGCAGATGTGTTGTTCTGGTTGTGTAGTACACAGGATGCTGCTAGAGACCAATTCATCATAGCCGTGGCCTTCTTCTGAACATCTTTTGCGCGCACTCTGTGATGGAATCTTTGGGCTTCATGAACATTTTCAATTTTTGTCCCAAGAGCCCTCGGAGGGGTTTACCAGTCTGGTAAACCCTATCCCGTAAAATGTTTAGAAATAGTGAGGTCGACAATTTGATGTTGGATAACAGTATCTTGTAATGGCTGTCTAGTAAGGTTGGTTGGTATGTAATGAGAATGGCTGATCTGTATTGAATAAAATTTATTATAAAAACAGGAAAATGCAGGCCTATGTTTGCATTTATTTTCAAAGTTAATTTCTTCTCTTAAATCTTACTTCAGAACTTCCAATACCATGTGGTTCCCATAGTCTTTATTTGAACTATCTGTCCTTTAGAATTTGGCTGAATGTTGTGGTGCGCTGTCGACTCTGACGTCGATATTGCAGATTCCGGTTCACACTTCTCAAGATCAGGCAGCTCTGTTGACATCAATTCTGCCGAATCCAACTCACACTTATTAAGTGTTTCTAACTTCTCAAAATAACTGCGGAAGGCAGCTGGTCATGCTCAGCCGTGGCGCTTCCAGTGTTCTTCAGATTGGTAAGGCCATATTGTAGGCCTACTTCTCACACTTAGTCAGCGTCAGCTTCTTCTTTTCCATGATTATGACCGATCTGCTACCATTTTTTCATCAAAGATGGGAACAGCTGGCATAGCCTGCATCCGGACGAAGAAGATATGCTTGCAAGGCATAAGCATCAATGTGGCCCAATGACAGCTGCAGCCAGTCATTTCCATATTTAGAACTGTTGCATACAGTGTTGTTAACAACTTCATCTCCTGATTTGTCGGAGAGGTACCTCACGTAGTTCTTAAGCTGGGAAAACACCGCCTGAAAACCATTCCCCAATATGTTGTTACCATTGGTGGCTCGGCTTGGAATGAATCTGGCTGTGTGTCCACCAATGTGAAAGCTGCTCTTTTGATGATTTTCCTTGGTACAACTTTTGGATAGTCCACCAAAAATTCCTCAGAATTACGCGACTTGTTTCCCTCCTGCAACCAATGGGACGCTCTCTTTCTTGCATGCTTTTAGAACACCCTTATGCCCGTTGTACAGGTAGGATTTTTCTTGTACTAAAAATTATAAATGGGGCTTAAATGGGTGTTCACAATTCCTTTCAGCAGGCAATCAGTAGCCTATGACCGAAATCACCCTTCATGAGCCTCATTTATAATTTTTAGTACAAAAAAATCCACACTTGACACTAGCGGCGAAATATCGTGCCTCATTTCACCACTAGCGTAGGTGGAAGGCCGCCATTTTGGATTTTGCCGGCGCGCATGTAGAAATAGTTCGGTCGGCCTAATCGCACAATTCTTTCTAATTAGTATTCAGTTCATTTCTAATACCATTTGTTATCAACACGAAGTCCTTTTAGTCTGAAAATATTCGCCTTGAACCCAACAGCACCACTTTTCAACATCATCTATCATTTAGCGTAGATGCCACTGGGTTGGCGGTGACACGGCTGGCCTGTTCACGATGGTTAAAAACCTTTACCAAAATGTAGTAATCTGCACTACTTTCAAGATGGAAACCTAGCACCTGCGCTAGTGGTGTTATAGAAGATAACGCCATCTAGTGTCAAGTGTGAAAAAAATCCTATCGTGTACAACGGGCATTCGGATTTTTTTGAATGGAACTTCAAATGTCTGTGAAGAACAGCTTGGGCTGCTGGTAGATGATCTATCGTCCAAATTATTCGTATCGATGTCACTTTCAGAAATAGGTTGTCCACTTTGCTTTGATGTAGTCGATATTTCTGAAAAGAGAAATATCATTTATATGGTAAGGACAAATCGATTTGACTCTTTTAGGTTTGTTGTTACTTAAAGCATGGCGCACACGAGCGATTTTTTGAGCGATTTTCTAGGCGACTAGCCTTGCGACTACAAGAGTAACTGAACATTTTTTTACTTTTTTTTGACTCGTTTGCGACAAATGCTTCACTGGGAGATCAGTGATGTCGCGGATGACATCACTGTTCGACCTCAAAGGTAATTATCGCATGCGACCTAGTAGTCGCATCGGTAGTCGCCCCCATTTTAGTCGCTCGTGTGCACCATGCTTAAGACAAACAGGGCTGACCAAACACCATCAATTGTCTTTTGCCCACTAGAAACAGGTTGTTAAGAGTGTACCAGTAGCACGAAGAGGCTTTTCAATTTTCAAGCGTGAAAAGACCAATTATTTTTTATTGTGATTTTTGATTTTTCATTTCAAAAAGACTCCAAGGAATCGGTGAAAAACTCGCCAAGCACATGCCATTGGTTCTAGAAACAGCTGTACCATCCCCACCAAATTTCACAATGAATTTCTTCAGTTCAGGGTTTTTTAATAATTCAGTACGAATCGCAAACTTCACTTCGTCTTCAACATTGACCTCGACCCCTACAGCTTTTCCAGGTGTACGCTGTATATGGCAACTAGAGCTGGCCACGGCCAGCAATGAAGTTTTCGTCAATGTGCTCTGTGAAACTAATATGATAGTAGTTGAGTAAGTAACATGATAGTAGTTGAAGGACATGTTTCATGTCTGCAGTATCGGGGAGCCACGGTCGGGCCTCCGACTAGCGGTCAGAGGATCCCGGGTTCGAATCCCGCTGCTGGCGTGAGACTTTGGGCAGGTCTCTTTGCCTTACTTGCCTCTCTCCACCCAGGTGTATAAATGGGTGTATAAATGGGTACCAGTAGGAAATCCTCAGATTGTAGCGCTGAATAAGCAGCTCATCTGAGTTCTACTGAGGTTTCAGGATAGACTGCTGGGGTAAAGTGTGAAGTCAGATGACACGTCTACCGTTGTTGATATCAGAAAATAAACCCAAACTTTAACTTTGTTTTGTAGTAGTATGTAGTAAATAAATGAGAAAAGATGTTTTTTGTAATAAAATTTGAATTTATTTGTAACAAAATTGGTAACAATAATAAATTTATATATGTATATATGAAAAATGTTTGTTCTTCGATACATACCAAGTTAGAAGACTCCAGGTCAAGTAGTGACGAAATGTGCCACCAAATGGCGAAATTTTGAACTCTGAGTCTGACCTCTGTGACCTTGAAAAGTAGGTCAAGACTTGTCTGATACGTCTGTCATGTACCGTTATTAGATGTATCTATGACAAAAATTTGGAGCAGATCCAGTTATTAATTCAGGAGTTATTGCACCAGTTTGCTTTGAGTTTCAGCCAGCTGGTACCCAAGCCGAGACTTGGGGTCACAGGTCATAAGTTTTAGGGCAACACTAGCCCCAGTGGTTACAAAATGTGCCTGGCTAATAGATGACGATAGATCACAGACGCTGCACTATGACAACAGCTTACCTTAGTGAGCTAACAAGGTTTACTAACATAACTTGATACTCATCCAATAACGTGATGAGATGTTGGCAAAGCCGTTTTGTGAGTACTGAGTACTGAATACTGTTTTTTTATGTCAGTTTACCTTTGCTTGTGGTGTCAAATCTTAGAGATTTTTTCCCGTCATTCTAGCGTCCAATGGAAATACCTAGTAAGTCACATTTTTGGAAAAAATGAGTTAAGGCCGGAATCGTACATACATGTACTTACTAGGTATTGTTTCATCATAATAAACAGTTTTTGTTTGCAAAATGTTTGCCAAAGCCTCGGAAAGACAGTGGTGCACTTACTCGGTTTTTACGTCTAAGTCGTCAGAATTGTGACTTAATACGTTTTTACCTTTGCAAATTAGCATGAAATCAGAGGTAAAACATAGCAAATTGCATTTAATCCTGTTGTATGACATATTTTCAATTAGGAGTGTTTTCCACAACAAAACTCTTCCAAGTTGTCATTCCACATAAACCCATTTTTCTCGAAAACAACAAAATGTGACATACTAGGTATTTCCATTGGACGCCAGCATTGATGTCTGCATTCATGACGAGTAGGTACGACCCTTTTTGTACTTGTTTTCTCTCCATTTAACTTCCCAAATACATGGTAGAGGTCTTGTTTACCATCTATTGTTACTGTGTTAGTTGAACCTCGTGGGGATACAGTATTCATTACCTTCAGTTTAATTGTGTTTGACATTCTGCAAAGAGAAAGACGATATGGGATTTGATTAATGTCTTGATGATAGTAAGTCAATCGTATGATGGGGGATGAAAATATTGGTGATCAGATTAGTGAACTATTGGTGTTTGATGGATATTTAATTGGATAAGTTTGCGATCTGAAAAGTACGACTCGTGTACAACAATAGAGAAAACATCTTGACGCAAAGGACCCGGAACGCTGCGCAGCGGCCAGATAGCGAAGCTGCTGACGTCACAGGCGGTCCGACTCTGAATTTCTCCTCATGTAAGAAATTCGGCTTCTGGCAAACAGCGTGCCAAAAACACACAATACGGCATTGTTAAGCGCTCAAACTTCGCATGAAAGTTAAGGAGGACTGGAAATGATGTATCGATGGCGCAATTAGTCACTTCGCTCAGCAGTTTGTTTGTAAATTTAGATTTAATTTCAAACTTATGATTTGATGACGTCACGGTGACGTCACAGATTTACCCAGCGCATCATAGCAACGCTACCGTGCGTTGCCGTTGAGGTGTAGCGCACGTCACTGCTGTTGCACGTCTTCGTGGCGTTGCACGTCTTGTTGGTTTACGGCGGCGGAATGATCGTTGCTTCACAACCCAGCGCCCCGGGTTCGAATCCCGTCCACTGCTTTTTTCCCTAATCCTGATGGCAAATGTATCAAAACTGCCGTAACAATAGCAGTATCTGGTTTTACCCATATAAAAGCAATAATGACGTAGACTACTAACTGTTTCCCTGGCTTCAGGGACACCAACGTGTCCGCTGAAGCCAGGGAAACAGCCCAGTGGCCCCATCACCAACAACACACCCAACAAACAAAATATCTCCTTGCCCAGTTCCTTCCACTGGATTTATGTTTGTATATACCTGGTCTAACATACTGTGATAATCGGTTGTTTCTTCATTGATATGCTGTTTACATTTATAAAGGGAGGAAACTGTCGCATTGAGATTTTGGAATTCGTGGCTATTGGGTCATGTGAATAAAGACTAGCAAATGCTTTTTACTACAGATTTGTACAGCATTGCCTAGTGCATTTGTATTGCAGAATTCAAATAAAAGCATTCCCTAGTCTTTATTGATATGACCATTGTTGATACCAGCTTCATTGAAATCTCCAATAAACATAGTGTAGTTTCATCTGTTTGGTATTGTTTGTGCATCAACGTTTTTAAATGGTACTGATGGTGAACGATATATTGTAAATATTTGTGGAAGGTTTTCAAGTATTTCTACGGCCTGGACTGCTATTTCAACATTCATGTGATTTGCATAGATGTTGGATGTAATGTTGAGCTAATTAACTGTGACCTTGACCTCTGACCTTGAGTATTGCGTACCGTCAAACGGGGTGAAGTTGGCCAAAAATGACAAATTTTTATGCGTGGTTTAAATACGAGTGGTGTCACAGTCATGTGCTTTTGAATTAGGGGTGGCATGATGCCGCCATAAAACTAGGTGATTTCTGAAAATCTAGGCAGTGGATTAGCACAGGTAGAGAATTTTTTCCCCGGCCAACTTCACCCGTCAAACGGGGTGAAGTTGGCCACCTTGACATTTTCAGACTTTTTAGCAAGCCAAACAAGTCAAAAGACCACCAAAAAAGCATTTCTTAAAAGAAACAAGAACAATTTTGGTAAGAGATCAGAAAAAATAACAATTTAAGGAAAAATGTTGAAACATGGTGCAGCATAACCAAATTGGAGTGTGCCAGACCAGATTTCTGGAACAAAATCTCTGGTCTTGAGCTATGTGGATGGTTGGATGCACAAATCATCACTAAACTGCTAAAATAAGAGGACCACATTCTTAAACTTAGCACTATCGTGACCTTTGTGAGAAAAGGGTGGCCAACTTCACCCCAATACGGCATGGCCAACTTCACCCCACAGAAATAAAAGCAATGTACTGAAAATACACATAATCAACAACTACAGTACAATGAAGTTCCTCACTGAGGAGTATGCTTCTAAAACTTTCACAAAAATCCATGTCTGAGGCACCTTTGTGCACTTCTGCACACATGATTGTTTTGAAAAGGCATTTTCAGCACGTTTTTTATGAAATCGAACATTTAACCATAATGACCATACTTAAAGTTTACCCAGGTCTGTCACTTCAAAAACAGACTGTAATAGCGCTACCCCATTTCCACAATGTCAAAGATTGTAACCAAAATATGGAATGTGGCATCCGCAGCTATTGGAAAAAGAGTGCCATCAAGTGGCCAACTCCATCCCAGCGGCCAATTTCACCCCGTTTGACGGTAACTGGAACGGGCATTACTTGATTAAACTTATAGGAGATGGTTAATTCAGCCTTATAATTAGTTTTCTCCTGAAATTCTGAGCAGATTTGCACTTTAGAACTGTTTGACCTTGACCTCTGACCTTCAAGGTCATTGCGTAATATTTTACCTGTACTACTACTAGATTAGAAGTTGTAATGCCATGACAACATGTTGCATGCTTATTTATAATATGAATATCAAAACGTTGCAGATGATACTGGTGTTTTGTGTTTAGCGGGCATTCTGCATTCAACAAATGAGATAAAGTTCAATGTTTTCAGGATGTGGTTAGTAATTATTTATTTCATAGAGTTGTGATTCTCGGTTTGCGTTAGCAGCCGGGCACCAAGTACGACCATGGTCTGTGCGTAGAGAGGTCTGTTTGTCGCCGTATATACCGGTGTACTGGGTGTAGCCCAGGATATTTATCGAAAATAAGGGGGAACCTAGAACAAATTGCAACAGAATTTCTTTTTGCTTTATATGCTTTAGTATACCCCTCCAAACATCAGATAAAAAGTCATTTCAAATCCAACCCCGCGAAGTGCCCATAATTGCTATTGATTTGAGATCCTACGTTAACTCCTGTTACAATTTTTAGGGACTTATATTACAAATTCAAGTGTGCATGTAACTGCTAACTTTTTTCTCGTCCGTTTTAAACCGTATAAATGTATTACCAATAGATAGAAATATGGCACCTCTTAGTCTAACAGGCTTGCTTTGAACATCATGGGCCGTATTCATAAAGGGTGTTTAGCCTAATCAGCGTACAAATTGTGCATTACACAGGTTAAAAGCCTAGAAAACTATTGTCTTCCGTTCTGTGTGCTGCCTGATCTCTGGCATTTACCCACAAGATGATCACACGCGTCTAACTTTCCTCCGTTTCAGTGTGGGAGGACAAAAGGAAGTGTTGGACAAATTCTAGACAAGCCTGCCGGATCGGTCAACATTTCCTTTATACTCTTGGACTTACACGCAGGATAGTTGGACGCGTGTGATTATCCTGCGGGTAAACGCCTCTGGCGAAGCTCCATACAGACGTCATACAATAATTTTCTAGGCCTTTAACCTGTGTAATGCAGAATTTGCACGCTGATTAGGCTAAACACCCTTTATGAATATGGCCCCATATGTTGTCTCTGTGCGGTAGAAATGACATATTACCTCATATTTTGCCCCAAATCAACAAATTTGCCGTTTTTACAACAAATACGAGTTCGATGATGTTGTAATCATGCCTATCTGAGCCAAAGCCTATTGGCAAAGCCAGCGAACAGGATTGTGCCTTTATTCGCGCTATTTGGCATGTTTGGAGGACATTGTAGCCTACTGCATGAATAACGTCATCACTTTATCGATACGATGTGGTTAGGTTCCTTAAATTCAATTACATGTATATATCAAAATATGTTGTTAACCTCTAGGCCTACTACGATGAACACCGTGGTACCCCGGCTCCAGTTTCAAAGGTTCAGATTCATGAATCAGTAGAATATGTAAAAACACATACTATGTAGGCATACTATGTATACTGGGCAGAAAACCAGAAATCAATAATCTGTCGCAATAAATCGATCCACTGGCTATTCATTGACGTCGGTTATCAACATTAGAAAACAAGAAATAATAGGCCTGATATAATAAATGACGGAATACAACTCGTGAACATACATACTGTATTTCCCCACTTGAGAGACTTGAGAGGTCGAGATCACCAAATGACTCAGTCCAACTTCCTAGACGTTTGTGTTATGGTTTTCGTTGCGGTGTGGGAAAGGACACAAGAGGCCATCTTACCTTATCTTCGGAATTCGTCAAAATAAGTAACCAGTTGGAATTAACTATATTTCGGGCTCCCGTGTGACCGTCTGTCAAGGGAAAAGAGTAAATTGTATGCAGTATATCTGCTTGTTTAAAGCGCGACTATATGCGTTAGCTGACTCTTTCTCCCTCCACACCTTGATAAGACTGGTCCCCTGTCCAGCCGTATATACATGTAGCCAGTGATAACACCGAGGCTGGACTGATACTATATTGACAAAAAATGGCAGCCATAGCTTCACCACTTGACAAGTTCAACGTGGTGTTATAGCGTGAATAACCCTTCATCAGGTAAGGTACACATGTGCTTCAACTCATTCGTTTGTGTGTAAGAACACACAGAATACCTAATTGGTAACTTAGATCATTCAGATAGATAAATTTGAACAGTCTTGTCGAGCATGCATTGACACAAGATCATGATCAACCTCACCACCATAAATTAGCTTTGTGTGTAAATGGTGTACATCGACCGTGTGTATAATGCTATGAACGAGGTCACCGTAAATGAGATGCACTACGATGGCGTCACGAAATTCAGTTATGGATGCATAGCGTGGCGCTTTAAGAAGTTTTTAAACAATAAACCCCTTGCAACCGCTACAGATGAATTAAAGATAATATATCACGGATTCTGTGTTTACTGTTATTGTTTACATCTACGTGTGTTTACAAACACTGATTTAGTGACAAATACCTCCGCTGTGGCGCTCATCAATGAAATGACGTTTCACTACAGATCACGTGATCAGAGTAGCGTAGTACTATAGTAATGGCTGTCATGCCTCGGTACCGGCGGTATTTTGACATGGTACTTTCAAGATGCACTCAGGAGATGAAGATGCCGATGATTCCATCCGAAATTTACTTAGATTTGCAGAGGGGGGGTTAGCCCATTCATTTTTAACAAGTACCCCTCGGAGGAGTCCCAGGATTAATCGAAATGTCGGCGTTTCCGGGACTGTTGAGTATGGAAATGGACGGATACACTGGCCTGCTGTGCAAGATGCTGCATCCACACATGCAGAATCAGTCGTCAGCATCGAAGCTGGAAGTTTAGATATTTTCCGAGGAATATCCTGCAAATGCTCAGGAATGTGTTGCCGTGGCTGCCTCTGCCGCAATGTGCGGAAAAACTGTGATGAAAGATGTGGTTGCAAAACCAAGAAATGCAAGAACAGGGTAGGTCAGGTTTTTATTTACACTGTTCATTTTAGCAGGCGGCATGTAGGCGTGATAGTCTTTCATCTCAGTGCATTCACACTCAAGTGTGTTGCATGTTTCTCGTGTGTAGGCTAGATTGAACAAGGGAAACAAATTCAGCATGTTCAGTCAGCTTCATGAATTTCTCATTTCACCTTCTTACTGGAATAATAGATTTCTGGCATAGAAACTGCTGATCGGATTCACTGCTCTGGTACCTGGGCAATCAAATTTATTTGAGGTAATACAAGTGTTGAGTTGTCAAAGAACAGCTATCTGGGGTCTGTGTCCTCATGTTATCTTCCAAGAGGTACAAAACTTCATGCATGTTTAACAATTCAACAGGGTGGAGAACCTCCTGCAAAGCAGCAAAAGTCAACCGGTCGTGATCCACAGCCAAGTACCAGTCGCCGTCCACAGCCAAGCACCAGTCGCGAGCCCCAGCCAAGCACCAGTCGTGAGCCACAGCCAGGTACCAGTCGTGAGCCACAGCCAAGCACCAGTCATGAGCCACAGCCAGGTACCAGTCGTGAGCCGCAGCCAAGTACAAGTCGACATGCAGATGAAGATGAACGGCTTCAAATACCATTGGTAAATAAATAATAAATTTATTTGTAAAAAATCTCAAGTGGGATCACAGGCTACAGTGCATCATCAACCCTGAAAACCACTAAACCAGGATTCAGCATAACTCCTTCACAGAAATTTAAAAAACAAATATTTTTGCCAATGCGTGCACTAATGACATGAATGATTCGCATAATACATAGAAATTTACAGCCACCTGCAACATACACAAATTACTTATGCTAATTTCAGGAAATCATGAATGAAATGACCAATGAGGAAGTATGGGGATTTGTCCAGATGGTAATGTCAAGTCAACCTGAACTGCTAGAAGTTCTGCAAGAACACCACAGGAAAATATCTGCAGAAAGGATTCCAACTGCTCCACCACCCCCACCCCCTCCCATGCCTGATTTTTGTAAGTGTGGCCGATGCAGAAGAATGAATTCCCGGAGAGAAAATGTGTGTTGTGGAAAAAGATGGCCTGACTGTGTCACACTAGACATTGAAACTAGGAACATTTGCCTCAACCAGAGGGTCGTCACCACTGCATTCAGGCGAGATCGAGATATGCTGGCAGTTGTGAATCGACAACGAACTAATCGTGCCATGCGTCACTCTGCATACAAACAGTTTGTAATGTTTAAGTTTGGCCATCTTGGAAAAGGTGTTCGAGTAGTGATTCCTTCGTGTGTTGTTTGGATGATACGTGACAAGTTCCCATCAGAAGATAATCAATACACCGGCTTTATCCCAGGAAGACGCCTTGGAATGGATTGAAGTCTGACATCCTAGTCTCTCTCCTCATGTCCTTGCCTTCAAAACAGAAAATATTTATTTAGAAGCTTAGTTTCTGACCAATGCAAAGTTTTGAAGTGTTGTGGCTTGTGTCTTCCCCTAAGACTTATTGCCAAAAGGGTAAATGTGATCCAGAGTGATGATTGTAATTCTACCATGGTTACAACCATTTTTTATCATACGTACTGTTGTCTTTGTCCATAGCGTGTCTGTTGCCTTTCCAACAATTGTGACGTAGCAGGGGCTTCGAATGGGGAGATGGTCGGGGCGATGTGTCGTGGATCTTCAGGACAGAGGATTCTCCTTGCTTTGAGCCTGGCTTTGTTGCCACGACGTTCTTTCATCAACATATATTTCAATGTCCTGAAAAAAGGTGTTTTCATTTTGCATTGAAGTTTTGATTTAGTCATGACCTAATAAATGTTTTACATTCTTTTGGCTGAAACCATTACTCTGTCTAGGTACATGTACAATGTAGTCTATATAATAATTTTAGATAAAAAAATATACATGTACATATACCTATGAAAACTGTAGTCCTTTGGTTCTTTCACATATCGTAGAATCCACTGATTTCCACCTTTTGAGAAAGCCCTCGTCACTTGGGGCTTGTTACCAGACATCTTGACTTTTCTGTGGAGATGATGGTTGTGATCAATGATTGCCAACCTTGTTCTTGTGACCATTGCATCATACCTGGGAGAGGCAGCAAAAAGAAATACATATTTATTATATGAACCTACCAGTATAAATATTAATGATGAACAGACAATTTCAATTCATATGGAATCAACTTACTTGTAAGAATTACGCTTTGAACAGTACATGTTTACTAGTGCATGGAAGCTCTCGAGGTGACCTGTATGGTGGAAACCAGTGTAGAGCGGCAGGTCCTTCAACAACTTCTGGTGGCAAACCACCGACCTCACTGCATCCACTGCTCGTTCGTCTTCAATCGGTTTCTTCTCTTCAGTCAGTGGACCATGAGCACATGACCCTGTTGTCCACTCATGTATACCTTGTATGTGGTACAACACGCCCATCCATGACTCCTAAAAACAAGGGAATAAATTAGTTCACACCAATTCAATTTACCCACAAAATAATTCAGAAGCTGCTGTTCCTTAGTCCTGATTAATACTACCACAGTGACTACAATGCAACTGTTCATAACCCCACTGCAATGCCTTTTTACTGCATCTGTACTTACTCTGAGAAGATTCACATCACCTTTGCTTATTTCACAACAGTGCCAAAAATGGTTCACCAGAGGCTTCACCCATTCAAAAATGTCATGGAAGTTCTTTGCACTCTACAAAAATCAGATTGAAAGAATGATGTCAATGAAGTCCTTTGCACCCTATAAAAGATGAAATGTCACCCTGACCAAGTCAACAAATGTGTAACTCAATGTTGTACTGTACTCAGTGAAACTTACTTCTGACAGACCCTTGCCAATCTTTTTGGCTTTGTGCCATACATCTAAGTAATGAGTGATTTTCTGAATGCCATCCAGTTCATCCTCTGTCAGGTCCGGGCGAATCTCCAACAGCTTTCTTCTCGCTTTTGGTGTTCCATCTACGGTAGAGAAAAGAGAGGATGTCCATTCTGATTGAAAACTTTGGTGGTATGGATCTTTCAGGAGAAATTGATGCATATTACTCACCAAGAGCAGCACGGGTTGGAGGATGATCATCTGTAGTCATAGAGCCAATGTTCAACTTCTCAACCAGAAAAGCAAGCCCCTTTATTGCTGCAAAGCGTTCCATATTTGGGCTCTTCCGACTAACCTCCCTCTTGTCAACAGTGACCGAGTGAATTATGTACCCACCCTGAGATTCCATGAACGAATATAGACAATATTGGGCACAAAAACCTGTAAAATGAAAAAAATCTCATCATGTCTGTAAAATTATCCCAAGACCAGCGAGACAATAAAGAGTTGGTCGCCAAAAGTAAAAGGTCAAACTAGTTAGATTCCGAGGAAGTAAATCCATCTGGCTGGAATTATATATTGGAAAAAAATTGTGAAAAATCAACAAACCTGGACTATCGCACCGTCCATCACCACAGAGATCCACAACTTCCTGCTGCAGGTTATGTATGATCTCCTCCTGCATTCTTACGTAGAATTTCTCCACAACTGGGTGGACATAGGCTGCCTGCACTCTGCACCATGTTTGTTGTGAAGGTATACACAAATTCAAGAATTTTGCCAAAAGGGCAACTTTGGCATATGAATTCCCAGTAACAGTAATTCCACAGCAGAATAAATAGTTGTTGGAAAAAAGTCCATCGGTGGATTTTCCTGAATACCACTGCTTGCACAGATGATTTTTGGGACATTTTCTGCCGATTGCCAATGTGCAGCCGACTATCCAGTGCAAAGTTTTGCATACTGCACCACACATTTCACACGGTGTATTTCCATGAGCCATTTCGTACAGTTCAACTGCGCTTGTCACAGCAAGTAGCACTGATCGTTCATCATCCACCAAGGGGGAATCGGACACTTCGACATCCTGTCGAAAAAGGGTTGACAGGTAGTCCACAGGTAGAAGTCTAAAAAGTGATGGAAAGAATTGGTACCAAAGTGAATCAATCAATGACTTCAGAATACTTTTTACAATCTGTAAACATTTCCATGGTGATACTGGTGGGCCAAAACCCCATTTCATTTCATTAATCAGAATATAAAACGTTGTAACACATGATCAAGCAAAATAAATTGTCATGTGCATGGCATAAACACTGTATGTGTTAGGCCTTTGCCTACATTGTGAATTTTACCAACCTTCTTGATTTTTGTCCAATGTTGTCGAAGACACGAGCTTCATCCGTTTCAACATCAGCCCTCTCACCAATTTCTTCTTCTTCTGCCTCCAATTCTGGCTCACCCGTGGCAAACTCAAATTCATCCTCTGAATTATATTCCTGGAATATGGACCAAAGTTTTCAAATACATGTACTTGAACAGGGTAATTTTACAATCCACTACTAGACCAGAAGAAAAGGGGTACCAGAACAGAAACAAGAGACTTCAATAAGATAAATCTGATTTAGTCAAGTAGGTCTATGAAAACCCTAATCCAAAATTTTGACAAAGATTTGAAGACATTTGTCAGCATATTTTCATTCCTGGTATTAGTGGGCTTCTGTTGCTATTAGTTACCCCAGTCTAAACTCTAATACCCTTACCATGCAATGCAACTCACCTGAAGCTGAGAATTATCAGGAACAACCAATACAGTAGCATCCAGATCTGCAACACTGCATGTTTCCTCATCGCTGTCATCATCATCATTGTCGACATTGACACCCATTCTACTTTCAGCAATGGAAATCGTTGCACTTTCATCATGGGTCATTTGGCCGGGGATGGTCAGTGTACTTTCGTCTTGGATCATGCTGGGGATGGTCAGTGTACTTTCCTGTTGGATCATGCTGGGGATGGTCACTGTACTTTCCTGTTGGATCATGCTGGGGATGGTCACTGTAGTTTCATCATCATGGATCGTGTGAGGGATGGTCAATGTACTCTCCTCATGCATGTCGTGCCCAAAGCTGTAATTAGGATGACATCAATGTAGGTCTACATACATGACAGGGCCACTGGAATTCTTGGCACCTGGAAAATATTCCTCCTGTTGGCCTATTTACTATCGGTAGCTATTCACTGTTCCGCCATGTCCGTATCAGGCCTAGGCCTAAATGCATATTAGGCCTAGGCCTATGGCCTACACTTCTTACATACAGCCTCTACTATAGGCCTACCGGAAGCATGATCATAGGCCTAGGCCTACAGGCATAACTCAACATGAAATCAAGTGCAGTGGGGCGAGATGATGGGGCATGCATATGTCATGTATGTTGATTGATGATTGCACTGCACTGCACTGCTAGGCCTACTGTGCTGTGCACTCACACTGCTGTGCATTGCACACCCCATTCAATGCCATTGCATAGGCCTAGAGTAGGCCTACGCCATATGTACGGTAGGCCTAAGCCATCCGACCCAAACGTAGCAATAGGCCTACTAGCATGCACACGATCCCGGTCGGTAGGCATCTCAGACACTCAACATGCTCAGGGTAAGTTATTGGGGCCATTCAATAGGCCTTATGCTCGCGGCCTCCCCAATTCTTTATGCACATAGCCTACCGTACCTTAGGCCCAGGCCTGTGCCTGTTTCGTCATCCATCATGTCCATTGGCGCCGGCATTGCCGCTGCTGCTGCTAGTGGTGCTGGTGCGGGACTGTAATTAGGATGACATCAATGTAGGTCTACATACATGACAGGGCCACTGGAATTCTTGGCACCTGGAAAATATTCCTCCTGTTGGCCTATCGGTAGCTATTCCATGTATTCACTGTTCCGCCATGTCCGTATCAGGCCTAGGCCTAAATGCATATTAGGCCTAGGCCTATGGCCTACACTTCTTACATACAGCCTCTACTATACCGGAAGCATGATCATAGGCCTAGGCCTACAGGCATAACTCAACATCAAATCAAGTGCAGTGGGGTGAGATGATGGGGCATGCATATGTCATGTATGTTGATTGATGATTGCACTGCACTGCACTGCTAGTGCTAGGCCTACTGACTGTGCTGTGCACTCACACTGCTGTGCATTGCACACCCCATTCAATGCCATTGCATAGGCCTAGAGTACGCCATATCAATATGTACGGTAGGCCTAAGCCATCCGACCCTAAACGTAGCATGCACACGATCCCGGTAGGCATCTCAGACACTCAACATGCTCAGGGTAAGTTATTGGGGCCATTCAATAGGCCTTATGCTCGCGGCCTCCCCAATTCTTTATGCACATAGCCTACCTTAGGCCCAGGCCTGTGCCTGTTTCGTCATCCATCATGTCCATTGGCGCCGGCATTGCCGCTGCTGCTGCTAGTGGTGCTGGTGCGGGTAAGACTCTGTCTTTTGTTGCATCAAGCAGCCAAACTGCAAACACCTCGTCATCAACATATCGCATTTGTTCTTTTCTTCTCCTCCAGCGTTCAAATGTCGCCTTTGAAAGCCTTATTCGGCAGGAATATTTCAATGACGGGCCCTTTTTTGTCCTTCCTCGAACCATTTTGATTTTCGAAGCGAGAACAAATATGGCGGCGAGATTCACGGAGTAGCCAATCAGAGAGAGGCAAGCTGCGCTGTTGATGCTAAAACGAGTGGCCTTCAGCGCATGTCAACACAGTGTGATTTTATGAATGGATCAGGCCACGTGATGTAAACAATGACATCATCTTTGTTGACAAACATTGCGAATTTCGTGGCCCGCGAAAATAATCCGTGATATATTATCTTTAAGNTGAGTAAGGCCACGCTTTTTTTATTCCTTGTTTCGCGAGCTTTTTCTCAGCACCTCCATCAGAGGAGGGCGGAAAAAAATAAAAATAAAATTTTTATTTTTTGATTTCTCTAAAGTTATCCAAGTTCTCTGAAAAGCGGAGGAGAAGACAAAAATAAAATTTTATTTCGCAATAAAGGGTCAATTGGAATAGGCTTACCCAAACCCGAACACCAATGTACCAAAGCTTGAATGATGATGAGGCCACATTGAGTGGTGTGTCCAAGGGCATTTCAGTGCCGTAGCATATAGAACTGTCAGAAACCACCCATCAACGTATTATTAGTATTTTCGGTCTCGGACATCTGAGCGGCGGGCGGAATAAAAATAAAAATAAATTTTAATTTTTTTTCGATTTTGGCAAGTTTTGGAGCGGAGGGCTCGTGAAAACCCCCCAAAAAATATTTTTTTTTCATTTTCCTATTTTCACCTAGCGGCAGGCCCGCAAAACAAGGAATAAAAAAAGTGTGGCCTGAGTTAACACATTATTCCACTTCTGGTCGATTGCTGATCAATTCCATCATTAAAGCTACAACAGCCCTATAAATATCTATACCAAAGTTATCACTATCAGCCATAGGGTCTATTTCAATACGCACAATTTGGAACTCTGTTTCGGTCAGTGGATTAGGAATATCAGGAACTACAACATTATTAAGCCAGTGTTCATCTGTTTCTTCAGGAATGGGTCCTTCGTGATCTATACCATATTCCTGTACGTTTTCTGGATCAACATCTGTAACATTGTGAGCTACCATTGGTATATGATTTTCCATTATTTCACGTACTGCCAACTGTCCTTGATTTTTTGCTGCCAACATACCGTTTACCCAGAGCTGGATAGGCGACCTCTGGTGCTCTGTTCGTATTCCATGAAAGTTCCAAGATTGTTGAAATAAATGAAGCGAGTGCCTGATACGAGGAAGAAATGTCAAATGTAAAGCAAGAATGTGAACGTCAGAACTTGGATCCAACTCGTCCTCTTCCTCCAAGAAATAAAATAAGTTGTAATATGTATGCAAGACACATCGAAAGGTGTCTCGCCACAATCGCTCGATGCGCTGGTTGTGAACCGACCTTCCAGCAATGAAACTCCCACGATCACCGCCCCTTCTCTCTATCATATAACGGGCTACTTCATAGTTCTCCCTGCCTTTATCACCTCTCACTCGAGACGGACAACCATAGTTCTCTACTTCATTTGAGAATACATTCAAAACAGTCTCAGCACGGTTGTTATCTGCACAATGTATATAGACAATAAGTCTTGAAAACCCATCGATGCAACCATGAACAACAAAGCGCCACCTAATCAGACTATGGTGACTGTCCATATGCCAAAGTGAATTAGGCCCTGGAACAGAATATCTCCGGCGACTGACCACAGCACCCCAGCGAAAGCCTGCAGCTATTGGATCTACCCTGTGTACAGAATCTCGTAACCTAGCCTGTTGAACAATGAGTCCTCGGCTCCTCAAACTTCCCTGAATCATAGTAACTCCAATATTGGGGTTCTGACGGCGCAGTCCAGTAATCAATATATCCAAGTCCTCATCACTTATATTAGAAAATCTAGTCTGCAGCAGTATCCCGTACTGATTACATCGTCTGTATACTGTCCACCTGCTAACACCAAACATACGCGCGATAGATGTCACGCTGTTACCAATTCCATGCAATGCAAGGATCTGTGACGGGTCAATGAAGAAAGATGGTCTACCTCTCTTTCCGCTGGTTATATTCCTAGACATCTCGCGTTCCGTATCATTATTAGCAGCAGCAGCAGGTGTAGGCCTAGGCCCCGGAGTAGGCCTAGGCCTAGTTGACACGATAGAATCCATTAGAATATCATGCTCATCACTTCGTCTCCCCAAGGCCCTTGCACCTATGATGACATCACCGAAACCAGCAGTGGCAGCTGCAGTTGCATACGGGCCAGCAGCAGGGCCAGGGGTCCTTGTAAGCCTACTAGGCATAAGGCCTATCCATAAAGCAAGCACGTGGTGGACTTGTCTAGACAAGTTATAAGTATTTGCAACAAATGTACCGATCGTCCCACCATCAGGACTATCATCACCACGCTCCAGGCTCAAGAGTTGACCATGCACGGTGTGCAAAGTCCGTGCATGGCCTTGCAGACGCAGTATGACGTCCTCTACTTCGCCGGCGTCCGCTTCTCCATAAAAACGCTCACAGTGCCGCATTAAAGCAGCCAGTGACTCGCAAAACTGCAGCCACTGGTCAATACTATCAACACTTTCAGCAAGTACACTGATCAAGCTCGTCAAAATTAAAACAAGAAGAAGTTTTCTCATGCTAAACTTGCTCATGTTCGTGCATTTTGTAGCGACCGCCATATTGTTGTCATGTTGTCATGTGACCCCGGTCACATGAGAAAATTGACCAATGAAAATCGAATAGATGTCTGCACAAAATCGAATGAATATTCGATTTTAAAATCGAATGAATATTTGATTTCAAAATCGAATTAACATGGAATATAATATTCGATTTTAAATTCGAATGAATATTTCATTTCAAAATCGAATTAACTTGGAATAAATATTCGATTTTAAAATCGAATGAATATTCGATTTTAAAATCGAATGAATATTTGATTTCAAAATCGAATGAATATTGATCTTAAAAATCGAATTAATATTCGATGTCAAAATCGAATTTATATTTGATTTTAAAATCAAATTTGTATTTGATTTTAAAATCGAATAAATATTTGATTTTAAAATCGAATAAGTATTTGATTTTAAAACCGAAACACGCTATTTGATTTTAAAATTGAATCGAATTGTATTCAAAATGGAATGAACATTTGATTTTAATCGAATAATAATTGGTTTGATTTTTAATTTTTTTAACAATTAATTTGATAATATCGAATGTTAATTCAATTTTATCGAAAGACAACACAGTGATAATTATTCCAACATTTGATTTTATTAACGTTATGCGTGATTTTTTCAGGTTCTAAGATGATTCTTTTGATTTTATTTAAATATTGAATCGAATAGTTGGTGCCAATAAAATTGAATGAATTCGCCCCAAAATCAAATTTTATTGAAAAAAATCGAATAAATGTGCAAAAAATCGAACGAATATGGCAAAAATCGAATTTTGCTACAGAAAACATGCCATATAAAACACATATCAAGTCACAGAAATGCAGTGATATCAAAGTTAACCGACCATTGATACAGCATGTGTCGAACAAGGGCGTCTCATAAGAATACCTAGGTGGATATTGGCTGAGGTCAGAATTCCGTGTATGTTCTGTGTTATGTTTTAGTGTTACAGATCTGTCAATTTCAACATTCACCACAGCCCCTTCAACACTGTTGAAAAGGGGTTGTGGTTAACAGGATGCTAACATCCTGTTAACAGGCTGCTAACAGCCTGTTTAAAATGAAAATCGTTAACCAACTCGTCCAGCCGCCCCTTGTGAGTCTTATGTGTCTCTCTGAAGGCTCAGTACTACTTTTGGCAGGCTCTTCGACAAAGCTTTCGACCCTTTCCAAAGCGAACATCTTCTTGAACACAGTTTATGAAAACAAAGATGGTTGTAACAATAACATAACACTAACATGAGAAATCCTGACCTATTGACGGTGTTACAGATTCTTAACCACTAAGTGGTTAAAATTTCTAAAATCTAGGGGAATTTATGCATAACCAGTGTGTTCAAAATGAACAGGGGTCTCTTCGAAGCAATTTAGTAAAAACCCCAGCTTATTTCATCAAGAATTACCGAAGTTATTAAGAAATTTGGTTTAACAGATTTCAGTCCACCTTGATTGAATTAACACCGCCTGTTACAGTTCTGTTAGACTTAACGGGTCGTATTCATAAAGCGGTTCTATCTTTAGAACCGTCTTAGGCCGGTTCCAAGCATCGTCAATCACTGTACTTGGAACCGGCCTAAGACGGAAGACGCAGGCCTACGGTGTCGTACGGTATGTAATGTCAATACACTTACCAAATATATGTCGGAAATGGGCTTTTGCATGAGCCCAAGCGCCTTCAGTTCTATTTGTGTGTACTTCCTCAACGACATCAGAATTTTTCAGATCTCTGTATCTTTTGATGTATGATGTCTTGTGGATTACCTGTAAAATGAGTTCCTGAAAGTGCATTATAGGGATTTATTTCGCCTAATTTTGAGCCTTATTCCGTCTTTCAAAGCAATTACACATGAAGTTCAATGAGAATTACAATGTCACTCACACTGAAGTGTCTATATCCCAACGCATTCAATTTCTGTTAACTAGACCACCCATCTGAATAGACAGCGGCCCCTGGCTCAACGTGACATCGTATTATTCTCATGAGAGTCTCTCGGTCACGGTTGTCTACCGGGTAAAGGATAATCGCCTGAAAAATACACACGCATGGCGGTATAATTAATGATGCTCCAGTGCAAATAGGCACCAAGGAAATAAGTACCACATCTTGGCGTTTCGCCCCCAAAATTTCCAAGCCCCTATTTAGTGTATTCCGTCCCCAACGAAACCCTTGACGCAAATTAACATCGTAGGCAAGACTAGGTATATATATATACTCGTGAAATACGTACCGGGCGCCTAAAACTGAGTACTTCACTGGTATTCCAGCATGAAGTTAAAACCACAGCAGTGGAAACAAGTACCAAGGAATTAGAGTAAGTACCATATCTTGGCGTTTCACCCAAAACTTTTCAAGCCCCTATTTGCTGTATTCCGTCCCCAACGAAACCCTTGACGCAAATTAACATTGAAGGGAAGTCTAGTTATATATATATACTCGTGAAATACGTACCGGTGTGGAATACGATGCGGTACGTATTTCACGAGTATATAGCCTATATATAGTCTAAATTCCCACTTACCTGTCCCATTCCTGAACTCGGAAAAAATGACTAAGTCCGAAGTTGAAGATAATGGGGTGGGGGTATGGTCAGAAACAGTAATGTTCTAGATCAATAAAAAGGACTTGTCAAGGGACATGACGGTCATGTTTGCCAGGGCATAACGTGACAATGGAAATCCTGTGGCGCAACGTGAGTTCAAGGTAATAGTTTTTTTTCACATTGGCGCATAGAGTGAGCATTCAGTGCCCTTTTCCCATTCATATTATAATAAGCACTATGATTGACAGGTGGCAGCGGGTAACACGTCACGAGAGGTTGTGTTTACATGTACAATCAGGAGTAACTGAAATACAGCTTTCGTCGGCTGGAGGGAATGGATGATGTACGGTCGGTAATAAACTCAGTTGATCGCGCATTCAGAAGTGCTCGCGCTATGCGCCTATTAATGCTCACAATGCCCTATTTGACAAAAGGCTTATGCTCCACTATTCAATTCTTATGCTCCACTATTGAATTATTATGCGCCACCATTCAATTCTTATGCTCTTTACTTGCTTGGGATTGCGCTTCTGGTGCCTTAATTAATGCTCACAATGCCCTAATGCTCGTTTTGACAAAAGGCTTATGCGCCACCATTGAATTCTTATGCTCTTTACTTGCTTCGGTGGGGCCTATGCGCTCAATCATTCATCCTTGTGCGGTAGTCTCGCGCGGCCAGACCCTCGGTTGGTGGGTTTGGCCACAACGTCTGAAACTTTTGTGATGCTGCTTTGCGCACGAATGCCCCGTCAATGGCGAGATCATTCCCGCCCGGCGGCATCGGTCTTCGGAATAGGAGCAGTCAGCCGCGCATATTGCCGACAAAAATGGCAGCAAAGTTCTAGCGGGCCAATGTACAAGACATCTACGTGATTGCTGCACGATCGATAGTGACTGGGTCCGCCATAGATGTAGTGACCACCTGTCGGTCAACTCGCTGTCGGTGTAAAGGGAAAGAATGTCCCCACGAAAAACTGTCCCAGGAACAAAAGATCCTACTAGTATTTCATTCTAATCTCTGGGGATTGATTTTCTATAGTCATGCCGCTTATTCCGTCATTCAACAATAGAAGTGGACACTTTTTACAGGGAGAGTATTGAGTGGTTCTGGATGGAAGAGGAAGATTTCCATCACGCGCGTACCCGAGCTTAATGTGCCATAACTGACTTGGCCCGTTTCATAAGACATAGACATTCAGTTCCAATTCGCTTCATTTCCCTACTTTCCAAGGTACTAGTTTCATAGATTTACGTAATATAAATGGAAAGAATGCTAATGATAGATTCAAAAGATTATCCTGATCAAGATGCAAATGATTTAATAATTCAATTAGATGAGGAAGTAGAAAATGTAGAAAGTATCAGACTTATCTATGCAGGAATACCTTGCACATTTTACAACATTTCAGCTGCAAGAGATAATACTACATTTGTTATTTATGAAGAACGTCGTGGAAAACATATTATTATGCCAGATGGATTTTATACATTGCCTATATTCAACAAGGAATTTAAAAATCAATTACAAGCAAAAGGTATAGATAGAAATCAGATTTCGTTTGATTTATGCCCATATAATGCCAAAATACAAATTTTATTTAGGATAGCTAGAGGGAAAAAAGCTGATGATTATAAAATTCTTATAGACGAGCATTCTAAAAAATTATTAGGGCTTTATAATAGATATGTAGGGCCGACTGCAATAGATAATACAAAAGGAGTAATAAAAGGCGATGCCCCGGTTAACTTCAAACCTTTTGAGTATTTCCTTATACACTGTGACATAGTAAACACAGAAGATATGCTTTATAATGGTGAGAGAAGTGACGTATTTGTAAGGTTACCAGTTAAGGAATGCGATTTTGGGGAAATGTTACAATATAATTCATCAAGTATGAAAGAAAAACCTTGTAAAGAAAGATTTAACAAATTAAGACTTTGGGTTACGGATGAAAAAAATAAGAAAATAAAGTTTAATGACGCAAATATTCAGTATGAGTTATTAATAAAATTTTCCACATAAATGAGTAGATATTGGGGTTATTCAAAGCGGCCAAAGAACTGGTATAAAATGTTAGAGGAATCTAATCTTACAACTGAACGTGAATTATTTATAAAACCAGAACTAATGGAACCATCAGAACCAGATTTACTAGAACCTAAATTAATAGATGGTGAATGGGTTATTCCACCTGAACCTGAACTACCTGAACCTGAACCACCTAAACCTGAACCACCTGAACCTGAACTACCTAAACCTGAACCACCTAAACCTAAACCACCTAAACGTAAACCACCTAAACCTGGGCCACCTAAACTTGAACCAGTTGACTCAACTATTTCATACTAAATAAATGGGTGAAGAAATTGAAACTAAACGATTATATCCTGATTTGAAGCCAGAACCGTTACTTAATAATTCAGCACAATTTAGATTACAACATATTTCAGAAATAAAAAAGTTCTTTGAAGAAGAGATAGAATTTAGAAGAAAGGTATTTTCCAAATATATGAAAGCGTTTAATGTTATGACAGGTGTTAGTCATGT